>WOXC01009986.1:0-78775 GCA_011680675.1 Gymnobelideus leadbeateri | reverse complement strand
AGCAGACAATCTAGAAATTCTTAAATATACAATGAATGTAATATGAGGTATTTGTAAGAAAAATTATCAAAAACAGCAAAGAACAAAGAAGCCTATAAAAATTTCTCCTATGTAATAAAAATGAGATCTTTTGCTGTACCTACATATATAAAATGTATAATTATTAGTAGATCAATAGAAAATACCTTTCCTTGACTCAGCAAGGCCTGCTTAGAATTTCCAACTCTGAGGAGAAAGAGATAAATAGAGAGATAGAGGAAGAAAAAGAATTAGGGAAACTACAAAACTAGACCTCTTCAATTTCTCAAAGGTATAGAGTTGAGAAAGATTCATTTCAAGTTATTGCTTTCTCAAGGCCCATTGGAAAAGAATAGGCATCAGGCATAGTAAAGCCAGGGGACTCCTACTTCCTTGGTCATTTGGAAACAAAAAGAAATTTACCAGCAAAGGTAGAAAGTGTTGTCTTCATTAACAGCTGCAATTTCCTCACTTACTGATACATTACAATCTTTTTCCTACCCCACCACTAGAATGAAAAAACCCCACTCTCCAAAACTGACAATAACAGGGCAGCTAGGTGGCACAGTAAATAGAGTACCAGTCAGAGTCAGGAGGACCTGAGTTCAAATTTGGCCTCAGAAACTTGACACACTAGTTGTGTGACCTTAAGCAAGTCACTTAACCCCAATTGCCCTGCCTTACCCCCTCCAGAAAGCAAGAAAAAAAACAAAACAAAACAAAACAAAACAAAAAACTGATAATGACTTTAAACTGCTAAATTAAATGTTCCTTGCAAAATTTTTATGTTTCTCAACCTCTTTGAAGCATCTGTCACTAACATCCTGCTACTGGACTCATTCTTGGTGGCTTTCCTTTCCTGGTGTCTACTACTTTCAGAATTATCATTTTATTTTATAAAAATATTTTTCTTTAGATTTGCTCTTTGACCACTAATCAATTCAGGTACTAATTAGTTTTCATTTAGGCTTATATATGCTATTAATATTGTCTTAATTATGTTTAATATTAATAAATATATTTATACTTATTTGTATAGATGTATTTATATTTATAGATGAATATACAGCAATTTTTTCTCAATATATTTATTTATGAATTCTTTGTCCCTTATCATAAGGTCAATATTTTACAATAGTACCATGTAATGCTTAAAATTACATCTATTCTTTAATGTACCAATTCAGAAATCAACATAGGTCTATCAACATTGGTTTTCCAATAATCTACTCATAGTTATAATTTCTTCTCATTTTTCATTGTTTTTTTTTCAGTTTAAAAATAGAATGTTAGAAGATGGCGGAAAGGAAGCAGTAACCTCGCTGAGCTCCTCTGTCACTAAGTCCAAAAGGGTAAATCTGAGCATATTCCGGAGTGACGAAGCCCAGTGGAAGACAGAGTGTGGCAGAATCCAGCACAGGAGGTTGCCCAGAGTGCCCGCACAGGTCGAGCGCAGAGCGCGTGGGGTCTGCACAGCTCAGACCTAAGAGCAGGCAAGCAGACTACACCAGAAAGAGAAAAAGCCCCAGCCTGCAGACTTACCAAGGACGAATCGCAGTCATCTCACAGAGGGAACGGATCATTGGAGCCAGGTAGGAGAGTCGGGCCCCCAGTGGAGAGAGTGGCTTCTCAGGCTGCATTAAGCCCCCAGCCTGGAAATTTAGAAACTGCCTGCCTGTATGATACAGGGGCTGGAATGGCAAAGTAAATTCTAGCTGCTCCGATCCTCCCATCCCTCCTTCATGAAGCAGAAAACCCAAAGTTAAGTCTCCCACCCAGACTGAAATCCCAAGTTAATGGAAATAGCCTCAGGCTTGAGAATCTCCAAGAAAGGGTGTAACTGAGACAGCCAGGAATCTGAAGAGAAGAGAGGGAGGGGACCCAACTAGCCCCACCTCACCTCACCAACAAAAGACTACTTATAGCCCAGGGGTACAGAGGCAGAAATCTGAAGTGGTCAGACTCAACCCCACCTACACATCTACATTCCTCACTGACTTCCCTGACTTAGCCATAAACTAGCCACCCAGAGGTATTCAAAGTCAAGAATCAGGCCCCAAACTCATAGCCTGAGACACTAAGAAACAGGAAGTCACAATGGGAAGGAAGGAAGCTGAAAAGGAGAAGGGGAAGGCAAGAAAGTCTATTCGAGCATACTATGCAGGGCAAGAACAACAAAACACACAGGACAATATAGACTCTATGCCCACACCAGAGACCACAGAAGGAAACATGATCTGGTCTCAAGCCCAAATAGCATTCCTTGAGGAGCTTAAGAAAAATTTTAAAGACCAAATCAGGGAGGCAATGACCAACTTGGAAAAAAAATACCTCCCTAAAAAAGGAACTTCAAAAACTAACTGAAGACCATAATTCACTAAAAATTAGATACAACCAAACTGAAACTCAGAACTCTATGATGCAGCAGGAGTCAATCGAAAAAAACAAGATGATCGAAAAATTGCAAGAAAATGTAAAATATCTCACTGGAAAAATAACTGACCTAGAGAACAGATCCAGGAGAGACAACCTAGGAATTATTGGTCTGCCAGAAAGCCATGATGAGAAAAGCAGTCTAGACAACATCCTCCAAGAGATTGTCAAAGAAAACTGTCCTGAGGTCCTGGAATCAGAAGATAAAATATCTATTGATAGAATTCACCGGACTCCTCCTGAAAGAGATCCCAAACTGAAAACTCCAAGAAATATAGTAGCCAAATTCCAGAATTATAAGATTAAAGAAAAAATTCTACAAGTAGCCAAAAAGAAACAATTCAAATATCGAGGAACTACAGTTAGGATCACACAGGACCTAGCAGCTTCTACATTAAAAGGGCGGAGGGACTGGAATTTGATATTTCGTAGGGCAAGAGAGCTAGGACTACAACCAAGGATTAACTACCCGGAAAAACTGAGCATAATCTTTCAGGCAAGGAGATGGACATTTAATGAAGTAAGGGACTTCCAGACTTTCCTAATGAAAAAGCCAGAGCTCAATGGAAAATTTGATCTCCAATTACAAGACTCCAGAAGAACATAAAAAGGTAAACAAGGGTAACATAGACTCACACATGCAGAAGTGCACATACCCACACCTACAAACACAAGCTCATTACCTGGGATGCAACAAGGGCAAAATGTTCACATCCCTATATGTGGAGCTGATAACTGTCAATATTTGAAATCTCTATGATTGTCATGACCTGCAAAAGGGTTATACTTAGAGGGTGTGGGTATGAATGCACTAACATGGAGTCTAAAAAAAAAAGACTATTAAGGGGATCAATGGTACTGTAATGGGAAAAAGGAAAGGATGAGCTAGGAAAAGGTAAAATATGCCATCTGAAGAGGCATCAAAACGCACTATAGAAGAAGGGAAAGTAAGAGGGAGAGGAACATCATTTAAACACTATTCTCACTGGTTCTGGTTCAAAGAAGGATCAAATTAATCAGTGAAGTTTAAGAATCTAACGTGAATAGACACATAAATTCATTAAATAGAGGAATTGGAGGGAGGGAGAGGAGCATTGTTTGAAATTTACTCTCATTGGTTTGGAATCAAACGGGGAGTAATTTACTCTGATAAGTATAAAAATTTGTTGTGTCCTATAGATAGTGGGAGGGTAAGGGGGGGGTGAAAAGGAGGAGACTAAAGGGAGGGATTATAAGGGAGGGAAATAGTAGTAAGGGGAGAGGGTAGGTTAAGAAGGGGGGTCACTGGGTGGGAACACTGAGGGAGGGGTGGTCAAAAGGGAAAACTTCAAGGAGGGGACGGGAGAAGGAAGAAACAAAAACATAAACAGGGGAGGGAATAGGATGGAAGGGAAGAGACAGATAATCATCATTACTGTGAATGTGAATGGGATGAACTCTCCCATAAAACAGAGGCGGATAGCAGAATGGATTAAAAACCATAATCCTACAATATGCTGTCTTCAAGAAACACATTTGAAACAAAGGGATATCCACAGGGTAAAGGTAAAAGGTTGGAGTAAAATTTATTATGCCTCAGCTAAAGTAAAAAAAGCAGGGGTAGCAATACTTATCTCAGATAAAGCAAAAGCAAAAATAGATCTAATTAAAAGAGATAAGGAAGGAAACTATATCCTACTAAAAGGCACCATCGAGAATGAAGCAATATCACTACTTAATATATATGCACCAAGCAGTATAGCATCTAAATTCCTAGAGAAGTTAAAGGAATTAGAGGAAGAAATAGATAGCAAAACTATACTAGTGGGGGACCTTAATCTTCCCCTCTCTGAACTCGATAAATCTAACCTCAAAATGAACAAGAAAGAAGTTAAGGAGGTGAATAGAATTTTAGAGAGACTAGATATGATGGATCTCTGGAGAAAACTGAATGGGGATAAAAAGGAATTTACTTTATTTTCAGCAGTGCATGGTACATACTCAAAAATAGACCATGTACTAGGGCATAAAAACCTCACAATCCAGTGCAGAAAGGCAGAAATAGTAAGCGCATCATTCTCAGATCATGATGCAATAAAAATTATATGCAATAAAGGGCCATGGAAAGATAGACTAAAAACTAATTGGAAACTAAACAATTTAATCCTAAATAATTGGTGGGTCAAAGAAGAAATTATAGAAACAATCAATAATTTCATTCAAGAGAATGATAATAATGAAACAACATACCAAAATTTGTGGGATGCACTAAAGGCAGTTCTCAGGGGAAGTTTTATATACCTGAGTGCATACTTAATTAAAGCAGAGAGAAGGGAGGTCAGTGAATTGGACATGCAATTGAAAAAGCTAGAAAAAGAACAAATTGAAAATCCCCAATTTAGTACTAAATTAGAAATACTGAAAACCAAAGGTGAGATTAATAAAATTGAAATTAAGAAAACCATTGAATTAATAAATAAAACCAAGAGCTGGTTTTATGAAAAACTCAACAAAATTGATAGACCCTTAGTCAATATGATAAAAAAAAAGAAAGAAGAAAACCAAATTATGAGTATCAAAAATAAAAAGGGTGAATCTACCTCCAATGAAGAGGAAATCAAAGAAATAATGAGGAATTATTTTTCCCAATTGTATGCACATAAATATGACAATCTTAGTGAAATGGATGAATATTTACAAAATCACAATTTGCCCAGATTAACTGAAGAGGAAGTGAATTACCTAAATAACCCCATCTCAGAAAAAGAAATCAAACAAGCCATCAATGAACTCCCTAGGAAAAAATCTCCAGGGCCAGATGGGTTCACTAGTGAATTCTATCAAACATTTAAAGAACAATTGATTCCAATACTCTACAAACTATTTGGAAAAATTAGTGAAGAAGGAGTCCTACCAAACTCTTTCTATGACACAAATATGGTACTGATTCCTAAATCAGGAAGAGATAAAACAGAGAAAGAAAATTATAGACCAATCTCCCTCATGAATTTAGATGCAAAAATTCTAAATAAAATATTAGCCAAAAGACTCCAACAACTTATCACAAAAATAATACACCCTGATCAGGTAGGATTCATTCCAGGAATGCAAGGATGGTTTAATATTAGGAAAACCATCAATATAATTGAGCATATCAACAACAAAACTAGCAAAAACCGCATGATCATCTCAATAGATGCAGAAAAGGCTTTTGACAAAGTACAACATCCATTCCTATTAAAAACACTAGAAAGTATAGGAATAAATGGAGCCTTCCTTAAAATAGTTGCTAGCATCTATCTAAAACCATCAGCAAGTATTATATGCAATGGGGATAAACTAGAAGCCTTTCCAATAAGATCAGGAGTGAAACAAGGGTGTCCACTATCACCCCTCTTATTCAATCTGGTACTTGAAACATTAGCAGTAGCAATTAGAGAAGAAAAAGAAATCAAAGGAATCAAATTAGGCAAAGAAGTGACCAAGCTGTCACTCTTTGCAGATGATATGATGATATACTTAGAGAATCCTAGAGAATCAAGTAAAAAATTACTTGAGACAATAAATAAATTTGGCAAAGTTGCAGGATATAAAATAAACCCACATAAATCCTCAGCATTCCTGTACATCTCTAATAAAACTCAACAGCAAGAGATAGAAAGAGAAATCCCATTTAAAGTCATTGTAGACATTATAAAATATTTGGGAATCTACTTGCCAAAACAAACCCAGAATCTATATGATCACAACTACAAAACACTTCTCACAGAAATAAAAACAGATCTAAATAGTTGGAAAAATATCAATTGCTCGTGGCTGGGTTGAGCTAATATAATAAAAATGACAATTTTACCCAAACTAAATTATATATTTAGTGCCATTCCAATCAATTTACCAAAAAACTACTTTTTAGAGTTAGACAAAATAATAACAAAATTTATTTGGAAAAACAAAAGGTCTAGAATATCAAGGGAATAATGAAAAGAAATGCTAGGGAAGGTGGACTAGCTATGCCAGATCTTCATCTGTATTATACAGCAGCAGTCATAAAAACTGCTTGGTACTGGCAGAGGTGTAGAGTAGTGGATCAATGGAATAGATTGGGTGCAGGAGACCCAGCAGTTAATGAATATAGCAATCTATTGTTCGATAAACCCAAAGTTACCAAGTTTTGGGATAAGAATGCACTATTTGACAAAAACTGCTGGGAAAACTGGAATACAGTATGGCAGAAACTGGGCATAGATCACTATCTAACACCATATACCAAAATCAAGTCTAAATGGGTGCATGATCTAGGTGTAAAGGATGATACTGTAAGCAATTTGGGAAAGCAAGGAATAGTTTACCTGACAGATCTGTGGAGAGGGGAAGATTTTAGGACCAAACAAGAATTAGAGAGCATTATAAAATGCAAAATGGATAATTTTGATTACATTAAATTGAAAAGCTTCTGCACAAACCAAGCCAATGTAACCAAGATCAAGAGGGAGGTGGGAAATTGGGAAAGAATTTTTACAACCTGTGTCTCTGATAAAGGACTCATTTCTAAAATTTATAGAGAATTGAGCCAAATCTATATGAATACAAGTCATTCCCCAATTGAGAGATGGTCAAAGGATATGAATAGGAAGTTTTCAGAGAAAGAAATTAAAGATATCTATAAGCATATGAAGAAATGCTCTAAATCACTATTAATTAGAGAAATGCAAATCAAAACAACTCTGAGATACCACATCTCTCCAGTCAGATTGGCTAAGATGACAAAACAAGAAAGTGACAAATGCTGGAGAGGATGTGGGCAAACTGGAACGCTAATACATTGCTGGTGGAGTTGTGAACTTATCCAACCATTCTGGAGAGCAATCTGGAATTATGCCCAAAGGATTATAAATAATTTCATACCCTTTGACCCAGCCATACCACTCCTAGGGTTGTATCCCAAAGAGATCATAGTAGTGGGAGGAAGAACCATATGTACAAAAATATTTTTAGCAGCCCTTTTTGTGGTTGCAAAGAATTGGAAACTAAAGGAGTGCCCATCAATTGGGGAATGGCTAAACAAGTTGTGGTATATGAATGTAATGGAATTTTATTGTGCTATAAGAAACGAGGAGGTGACGGATTTCATAATTACCTGGAGAGACTTATACAAACTGATGCTGAGCGAGAAGAGTAAAATCAGAAGAAATTTGTATACAATCACAGACATACCATATCTGTGATGACCAACTATGACAGACTGGACTCTTTTCAGCAATGCAGTGATATAAGTTAATCCCGAATGACTCAAGAAAGTGAGAAATGTACCATCCAGAGATATAACTAGAAAGAACTGAGCCTGAATCCTGATGGAAGCAAACTAAATGATCTTGTTCTTCTCATTGTTTGGTTGTACTTCTTCCTTACCATCTTTCATCCCACCTAGTAATTGGAATATGTTTGTTTTGTAATTGGAATAATGTTTAATATGAATGCATTTGCAGACCCTATACTGTACTATATGATGTCATGAGGGGAGGGGGGAGGGAAGTAAAGGAAATTTGAAAATCAAGGAACTATGGAATTGAATCTTGTCAACTGAAACTAAACTAATAAATTAATTTAAAAAAAAATAGAATGTTAAAATTCCCTACAATTTTCTCCATTCTTTTAGGTCTCTTTAAATTTTTGATAACTTTTCCTTTAAATATGTACTTTGCCATGGGAAAAGGGGAACAAGAAAAAAAATTGAAATTCAAAATCTTATAAAAATGAATATTTAAAATTATCTTTACATATAATTGGAACAAATATATATATAATTATATATATATAATTGTGTATATATATAACATATATATGTTATATATAGTTACATGTAGATATATAACATATATACATATATATAATTATCTTTACATATAATTGGAAGAAATAAAATACTATTTTAATTCATTTATGATGTGACCTTTTATGTCTGGGTAACATATCCATTTGAAGTTTATCTTGGAATAATGTGTGAAGGGGTGACTTAAAACTAATTTTTTCCATGCTGAAAAATGAAAGGAAGAATTATTTGGACATCCTCACTCTGTGTTATGGGAATGGGAATTTAAGATCTTCCCTGCCCCTAGGACCTTTAATAGACTTGGGTGACTTTGAGAACCTTCCTTGATTTGAAAATATACTCTGTACCCTGATGGACTGAATGTAATCACATGGAGCCTTTGGCAGGAGGCTTGGTCTTCAGGAACACCCACACCTCAATACATTTTGATTGGGCAGTGGGTCGAGAGGGTTGTAACATTCTCTGGTCCAGGAGAAGGCTATATATACCCTGATGTGTGATTTTGCTTTGGGGCATACTTCGAGAAGTGTTGTGTGATTTGAACAGACAAGACTCTGAGCAGCCATTGAGCCCCCCGGCTTTGAAAAACCCAAATGTTGGTGCTTCCCTCTCTGGTAACTGACTAGGTATGGATGTAATGGTCAGACGGCTGGAAGCCTGTCTGCTGATCTGTTTCTCTGTCTGCTTGTAACTTCTGCTTGTAACTTGTTTGTATTCTCTGAATTTCGGGGTGCTGATGTTTTTCCCCTGAATTAGGTAAATGACATATTTGATTAAAGCAAGACTGTGGACTCATTTTAAGATGCTTGCCTTTAGAAAAGCAGATCTAGGAACCTCTGCTGGCAGCAATCCTGGGCATGATAGGGTGCTTGCTGCTACACTCTGATATCATAGAACAATAACAAGAAGCATTAGAATGGCTCAAGAGAGAAGTAACACCCATAAAGAAGAAATTAGGAATAAATTTAGGCCAGAAAAAAGCACTTAAGGCATAAAGTAGAGCAATTGATATCAAGATATAAAAAAATTAGGGGCGGCTAGGTGGCACAGTGAGTAGAGCGCTGGCCCTGGAGTCAGAAGGACCTGAGTTCAGATCTGGCCTCAGACACTTAACACACACAAACAAAAACCTAGCCGTGTGACCTTCGGCAAGTTACTTAACCCCAATTGCCCTCCAAAAAGAAAAAAAAAAAAGATATAAAAAAATTGGCCAAGATGGCAGAGTAGAAACAGCACTACCAAGGTGCTCTCCCACCAGATCACCCCCAAACCATGTAAAAGGGGACTCTGAACAACTTCTGTACCCCAAGCACCCACAGAATGACACAGAGAAGCTAACCTCCTGCTGGGGACAGCCTGGCAGCCCTGTGGGAAGCACACCAGGAGTTGAGACCAGTTCCACATGAGGTACGGTTCTAGCCACAGGGCAGCCAGGCCCGCAGCTGGCCAGAGGAACCCCAGAACACCAGCAGCTGTGGCAATTCCAGAATTATCAACACGGACATGCAAAGGACAAAGTGAGAGGGTAGTGCCCTATGGACTTTGGGACCAGTATTTGGGGAACACGTCAGCTTCCTCCCCTGGGGACTAGAAGCCACTCAGGAGACAAGGCACACTAGCCATTTTGCAGATCCAGTTGTGGCTTCAGCTCCTTGCCTGCGAACTGTAGGTAGATCCAGCCATCAGTCTTAGGAGTTAATCACTCTTGCTTTAACCTGCTTGGATCTGGATTGTGATATGGGGGGGGGGGGGAGTTCTGGGGTGGGCATCCAACTTGCCAGAACCAGAAGTTGTAAAGACTCCAATGTTCGGGACTGAAGTTCCCCTGTCTGGTGGTGGAGCCCTACTGTTGCAACAAGCCCAAAAGTCAAGTAATTAAGTGGAAACATGCCTAGGCAAAGGAAACAAAATTAACAGAAAAATGCAATATTAGACTCCTATTTTGGGGGCAAAGAGGAATGAAGCATGGAACAGGAGGAGGACTCTGAGGTCAGAAATCCTGCTCCAAAAGCCCCAAAGGAAAATACGAGCGGGTTACAGGCCATAGAGGACCTTAAGAAGGATTTTAAAAATCAAATAAGAGAAGTGGAGGAAAAATTGGGAAGAGAAATGAGAAGGATGCAGGAAAAGTATGAAATGAGTGTCAACAGCCTGACTGAGGAAAACACCTTAAAAATAGACTAACTCAAATGGCAAAGGAGGCCCAAAAGGGCAATGAGGAGAAGAATGACTTAAAAAGCCAGCTTTGCCAGATGAAAAATAATCTCAAAAGCTCACTGAGGAGATTCATTCCTTCAGAATCAAAATTGAGCAAATGGAAGCTAGTGACTTTATGAGAAATCAAGATGCTGTTAAACAGATCCAAACAAATGAAAGAATAGAAGGCAATGTGAAATATCTCATGGGAAAAACCACTGACCTGGAAAATAGATCCAGGAGAGACAATTTAAAAATTATTGGACTACCTGAAAGCCATGACCAAAGAAAGAACCTAGTAATCACCCTTCAAGAAATTCTCAAGGAAAACTGCCTTGATGTTTTAGATCCAGAGGGCAAAATAGAGGTTGGAAGAATTCACAGATCACCTCCTGAAAAAGATTCCCAAAAAGAAAACTCCCAGGAATATTATAGCCAGGTTCCAGAATCCCAGATCAAGGAGAAAATACTACAAGCAGCCAGGAAGGAACAATTTTAATATTGTGGAAACACAATCAGAATAGCCCAGGACCTGGCAGCTTCTACACTGAGGGATTGAAGGGCATGGAATATGATATTCCAGAGGGCAAAAGAGCTGGGATTGAAGCCACGGCTCACCTACCCAGCAAAACTGAGTATCTTGTTTCAGGGTAAAATATGGTCATTCAGTGGACTAGAGGACTTTCAAGCATTCTTGAGGAAAAAACAAGAGTTGAATAGAAAATTTGACATTCAGACACAAGAAGCGAGAGATGCCTCAGGGAAAAGAAATCAAAAGGAACTTATCAAAGTTGAACTATTTACATTCCTATAAGGAAAAACAATAACTATGACTGATGAAACCTTTCTCAGTATGAAAAAATGGAAGAAGGGTATATGGGCATATGAATACATATGTGAATGCGTGTATATATGTTTACAGTTATACATGGTTAGAGGGCACAGGTTTAATTTTGTGGAAAGAGATGATACTTAAGAGGTGAAGTTATGAGGTGAGAGAGGAAAGTGGAAAGAGGAGATGGAGAGAGACAGGGTCAGGTAAACTATGTCATGTAGAAGAGGCAAAGGGAAGTGGCTGCAGGGGAAATGAAGAACAGGAAGGCAAAAAGGCAAAACCATATTCTCATTGAATTTGGCTCAGGGGGAGAATGACATATATACTAAATGGGATATCTCACCCTGCTGGAGAGTAGGGGGGGGTAATGGAGGGAAGGGCATTCTTGGGCGAGGGGAGGTTGGAGGTACCCACTTTCGAAGAGGGACAGGATCAAAGTAGGGAATGGTCCAGGTGGGGGGTGGGATGAGTGGGAGTGAAATACTAGCAGTCTTTTACAATATATCTACTATGGTAATGTTTTACATAGCTATACATGTACAACACATACTGAATTGCTCATCTTCCCAGAGGGAATGGGTCCCAAGGGAGAAAGGGAATGGATCTGGAATTCGAGGTTTTAAAATTAAATGTTTCAAATATATATAAATACTAGTATTAATACCATTTTGCATGTAATTGGGAGATAAGATGTTCAGGCATTGGAGCACAGAGATTCACCTCACCCTAATGGTAAAGTTGAAGGGGGTATGGGAGAAGATATGGGAGAGAGCACATTGGATGAGGGGATATCTTATGGGACTGCTATTCTGGGGTGGTGGGTAGGGGAAAATGGGGGAAAATTGTAACTCAAAATCTGGCAGAAATGAATGATATAAACCAGAAGTTAATAAGGCATTTGTTTAAAAAAAAGATATTAAAAAATTAGGAAATGGAAACACATAGAATTCATGATAGAGAATCCTCTGGAGAAGTGAATGAGAAATTAACAGTTTTGGTATATGTAAACTGCTGGAGCAGAAGAAAATTTGGCAGAAGAGAAACAAAAGGTAGCAATGCTAAAAAGAATACATTAATTTTATGCCAAATAAAGTAATGGATCTTGAGGAAAGGATGTAAATGATAACTTAAAGATCCTTAAGTCTCCAAGGGGCGGCTAGGTGGCGCAGTGAATAGAGCGCAGGCCCTGGAGTCAGAAGGACCTGAGTTCGGAGCCGGCCTCAGACACTTAATCCACACAAACAAAAACCTAGCCCTGTAACCTTGGGCAAGTTACTTAACCCCAATCGCCTTAAAGGGGCGGCTAGAAGGTGCAGTGAGTAAGAGCACTGGCCTCGGAGTTGGGATGACCCAAGATCAGATCTGGCCTCAGAAAATGAGCACCCACGCATAAATAATGACTAGCTGTGTAACCCTGAGCAAGTTACTTAACCCCAATTGCTTAAAAAAAAAAAAAAAGATCCTTAAGTCTCCCAGGAGAACAAGTCAAAATACCTCCAATCCCGTATCATGGGAAACTCTGCAAGGAAACTGACCAGAATTTTAGAATAAAGAAAGACACCAGCACAATAATTAAAATAATCTACAAATGACTGTCAGAAAAAGAAACAAAAGGGGCGGCTAGGTGGCACAGTGAATAGAGCGCCGGCCCTGGAATCAGAAGGACCTGAGTTCGGAGCCGGCCTCCGACACTTAATCCGCACAAACAAAAACCTAGCCGTGTAACCTTGGGCAAGTTACTTAACCCCAATTGCCCTAAAGGGGCGGCTAGGTGGCGCAGTGAGTAAGAGCGCCGGCCTCGGAGTTTGGATGACCGAGATCAGATCCGGCCTCAGAAAATGAGCACCCACGCATAAATCAAATGACTAGCCGTGTAACCTTGAGCAAGTTACTTAACCCCAATTGCTTTAAAAAAAAAAAAAAGAAAGAAAGAAAAAGAAACAAAAAGTCTTTAAAATCCCAATACATGGAGTGGGTAAATTTAACAACTTCAATGACAAACCACAAATTTTACAAGTATTCAGAAAAAATATCTTCCTGTATGAAGGAAATACAATCAAATAAGACAGGATTGTTTTGCAGTTAGGACCTCAAACTACTGCCCCAAATGAAATGTCTTGAGTCTAATTGTCAATTTAAAATGATAGACAAAGAAGGAGACATTTGAGGTATTCTCCACAAAAATTAAACATGTGAGCTGGTTAGTTGGCTTACAAAAACCCCCAAACAAATACATTCTCAAGAAAAGACTAAATAATAAAAGTTCAAAATTAATCATCCAATGTTTACTGGTTATTTTAACTGAACCAATAATTTCATTGGTATAAGCAATTTCTAGTGAAGAAAATCCCTTTACTTATATAAATAAATAACCTTCTCTGCAACTGATCTTTTCCAGGTCTAACACTACTTGTACAGTCCCCACAGCTAGTATATATACCTTAAAACTAGGGTTTTCTGCCTCTGAGTCAGCTTTCTTTCAACCATGCTGCATTGCTTTCTGTTTATGGATTCAAGGAGAAAAAAAGAATGACCTCTGGGGTAAAAACCACCACCAACAAACAAACAAAAATGAACAAACAGGGGGATTTTTTTCTTAAAGAGACCTAAAGGTGAAAAATTTCAGGAAATTTAAAGACCCAGGAATAATAAAGATTGACCAGTTAAACAGAAGTGATACAGACTAAATGAGCTAACTCCCCATAAGTGAATGAGTGTATTTTGTGAGAGAAAAGCAGACTAGACATTACATAAAAGGAAAGAAGGTTGGTGGAAGGCAGAGTGGAATGGTGTCCTTATCAAATTCATGACTGAATGTAATCCACCCAAGAAGGTAGGGCAGGGCGAAGTCTACAGGAGGAGATGAAGTGGTAAAAGGGGGAACCTAGAACCAGTCCTGGAAAGGGTTCTTTTCTCAGAAGGTGTGGACGGAGGGATGCTTAAGAATATCCACATAGGGAAGAAGATTGATTCTGGGAGGGAAATAGTAGATTGATGATGATGGGATATGTCATGAAAAATATGTTCATTGAAAGGTCACCCTCTCTGAAAGTTAGTGACACCACAGTGGGCAGTTTTCTGCCTCCAGAGAAGCAATGTGATTGTTTCTGGTGGCAAATGGCAGAGAAAACATAAAGCCAGAAGAAGGAAGGTATATCCTTAGAAATGGATAGAGAGGTTAAGGGAAAAAGCTAGACACATGATTTAGGGCTCAGGCTAACTGCTACCGTGCTGTATTCTTTTTACCTGACATTGCTTTCTTCCTGAGCTGATATTTCTGAAAGTGAGGCATAGCAGGGGGAAAAACTGAGGGAAGATGAAACAAGATTTGCAAAAGTGGTTAGACAGCGGCAGAGTCAAGATGGTGAAGTAATAACAGCACTTCCACAGCCCTCTGGCCAACACCACTTCCAAATTCATGTAAAAGGGGACTCTGAACAAACTCTGGAGCTCCAGAATCCACAAAATGACACAGAGAAACTAACCTCCCATTGAGGACAGCCCGGCAGCCAGGCAGGAGGTGGCCAGCACAGCACTCTGGGAGTCAAGCCCAGGCCTGAGTGAGTCAGGGGTTTTAGCCCCAGGGCAGGCAGACCAGCAGCCAGCTGGAGGGAACCCCAGAACACCAGCAGCTGTGGTGTTTCCAGAATTAACAACACATAGATGCCATGGACAAAGTGAGACGTTAGTGCAATATGGACTTTGGGACTGGTTGGGTGAGCGTGTCAGCCTCTTTCGCTGGGGGCAAGAAGCCATTGAGACAATGCAGCATAGCCACAGGTGGCAATTTCAGTTCCAGGCTTGCAGACTGTAGGGGGACCAGACAATCAGTCTTGGGGGTAATCGCTCTTGCTTTAACCTTCTTAGACTTGGATTGTGGTCTGGGTTGGAGGTCTTGGGGTGTGTGTCCAGCTTGCCAGAGTGTGTGGAGGCTCCAGAGAGAGCACCAAACTAATACCTCTGGCAGTTGAGAAAACCCCAGTGTTTGGGACAGAAGCTCCCCTGGCTGGTGGCAGAGTCCTACTGTGGCAACAAGCCCAAAAGTCAAGCAACTGAGTGGCAGCATGACTACGCAAAGGCAACAAAATAAACAGAAAAATTCAACATTAGACTCCTAGGGACGGAGCCAAGATGGTGGAGTAAAAACAGCTCATCCAAGCCACTCTGCCTCTAGATTCCCCCAAACTATGTAAAAGGGGACTCTGAACAACTTCTGGAGCCCCAGCACCCACAGAACGACAAAGAGAACCTAACCTGCCGCTGAGGACTGTACTGCAGCCCTGCAGGAAGGACCAGCACAGCACTCTGGGAGCCAGTAGCATACAGTGTGGGGAGCCGAGCCGAGCAGAGCCCAGGTCCCTGTGAGCCGAGGTTTTAGCCCCAGGGCGTGAGGGCCAGCAGCCGGCTGGAGAGACCCCAGAACACCAGCATCTGTGGCGACTCCAGAATTATCAACATAGACATGCCTAGGACAAAGTAAGAGGTTAGTGTCCTATGTACTTTGGGACCAGTATTTGGGGAATGCATCGGCTTCCTCCCCTGGGGGCTAGAAGCCGATGAGGAGACATGCCATTTTGTAGTTTTCAGAGGCAGCTCCTGCTCCTGGCCTGCAAATTGTAGCGAGATCCAGTGATCAGTCTTGCGGGGTAATCGCTCTCACTTTAACCTCCCTGGATCTGGATTGTGATCTGGGGTGGAAGTCGTGGGTGGGTTTATATCTTGCCAGAAACGGAAGTTGCCCCCCACACATTCAAGATGAAAATTCTTCTATCTGGCCTTAAAGCCATAGTGTGGCAACAAGCCCAAAAGTCAATTAATTAAGTGGCAACATGCCAGGGCTAAGGAAACAGAAAAATGCAACCCTAGACTCCTATTTTGGGGGCATAGAGCGGGAAAAGGACTGTGAGGTCAGAAGTCCTGCTCCAAAAGCCCCAGGGGAAAACATGAGTGGGTTGCAGGCCATAGAGGACCTTAAGAAGGACTTTAAAAATCAAATAAGAGGATGGGCAGAGCCAAGATGGCAGAGTAGAAACAGCTCGTCCAAGCCACACTGCCCCCGGATTCCCCCCAAACTATGTAAAAGGCGACTATAAACAACTTCTGGAGCCCCAGCACCCACAGAACGACACAGAGAAGCTAACCTCCCACTGAGGACAGCCCAGCAGCCTTGCAGGAAGGACCAGTGCAGCGGTCTGGGACCTGGCAGCTCGCAGTGGTCTAGGACCTGGCAGCTCACAGCGCACGGAGCGCAGGATCCGAGCCGAGCCCAGGTCCGCGTGAGCCTAGGTTTTAGCCCCAGGGTGGCAGGGCCAGCAGCCGGCTGGAGGAACCCCAGAACACCAGGAGCTGTGGCGACTCCAGAAGTATCAACTTAGACATGCCTAGGACAAAGTAAGAGGTTAGTGTCCTATGGACTTTGGGACCTGTATTTAGGGAATCTGTCGGCTCCATCCCCTGGGGGCTAGAAGCCACTGAGGAGACATGCCATTTTGTAGTTTTCAGAGGTAGCTCCGGCTCCCGGCCTGCAAATCGTAGGGAGATCCAGCGATCAGTCTTGCGGGGTAATCACTCTCGCTTTAACCTCCCTGGATCTGGATTGTGATCTGGGGTGGAAGTTGTGGGTGGGTTTACAGCTTGCCAGAAACAGAAGTTGCCCCCACACGTTCAAGACGAAAATTCCTCTATCTGGCCTTAAAGCCATAGTGTGGCAACAAGCCCAAAAGTCAGGTAATCAAGTGGCAACATGCCAAGGCAAAGAAAACAGAAAAATGCAACCCTAGACTCATATTTTGGGGGCATAGAGCAGGAAAAGGACTGTGAGTTCAGAAGTCCTGCTCCAAAAGCCCCAGGGGAAAACATGAGTGGGTTGCAGGCCATAGAGGACCTTAAGAAGGACTTTAAAAATCAAATAAGAGAAGTGGAGGAAAAATTGGAAAGAGAAATGAGAAGGATGCAGGAAAAGTATGAAATGAGGGTCAACAGCCTGACTGAGGAAAACAACACCTTAAAAAATAGACTAACTCAAAAGGCAAAGGAGGCCCAAAAGGGCAATGAGGAGAAGAATGCCTTAAAAAGTCGAATTTGCCAGATGGAAAAAGAACCTCAAAAGTTCACTGAGGAGATTCATTCCTTCAGAGTTAGACTGGAGCAAATGGAAGCTAATGACTTTATGAGAAATCAAGATGCTGTTAAACAGATCCAAACAAATGAAAGATTAGAAGGCAATGTGAAGTATCTCATGGGAAAGACCACTGACCTGGAAAATAGATCCAGGAGAGATAATTTAAAAATTATTGGACTACCTACAAATCCTGATCAAAGAAAGAACCTAGAAATCATCCTTCAAGAAATTCTCAAGGAAAATTGTCATGATGTTTTAGAAGCAGAGGGCAAAATAGAAGTTGAAAGAATCCACCAATCACCTCCTGAAAAAGATCCCAAAATAGATAACTCCTAGGAATATTATAGCCAGGTTCCAAAATTCCAAGATCAAGGAGAAAATATTACAAGCAGCCGGGAAGAAAAAATTGAATGCTGTGGAAAAGCAATCAGGATAGCACAGGATCTGGAAGTTTCTACACTGAGGGCTCTAAGGGCCAAGAACATGATATTCTGGAGATCAAAGGTGCTGGGATTAAAACCAAGAATCATACCCAGCAAAACTGAGTATCATGTTTCAGAGGAAAATATGGTCATTCAATGGAATAGAGGACTTTCAAGCATTCTTGATGAAAAAAACAGAGTTGAATCAAAAATTTGACATTCAGATACAAGAAGCAAGAGATGCTTGAGAAGGTAAACAGGGAAAAGAAATAATAATGGACTTATCAAAGTTGAACTATTTACATTCCTACATAGAAAAATGACAACTGCAACTGATGAAATTTTTCTCAGTATGAAAATAGTTGAAGAAGGGTATATGGGCATATGAATACATATGTGAATGTGTGTATATATGTTTACAGGTATACATAAATAGAGGGCACAGGTCAAATTTAATAGGAAGGGATGATACTTAAAAGGTCAAATTAAGAGTTGAGAGAGGAATATATTGAGAGGAGAGCAGGAGAGACAAAATGGGGTAAACTATCTTATATAGAAGAGGCAAGAGAAAAAGGTTACAAGGGAGGGGAAGAACAGTAAGGCAAAAATGCAAAACCTTATTCTCATTGAATTTGGATCAGGGAGAGAATGACATACATACTAAATAGGATGTCTCACCCTATAGGGGAGTAGGGGGGAAGGGGATGAGAGGGAGGATGATGCAAGGGATGGAAGGAGGGAAGTGGGGGAGGGAAGGTGGAAGCACCCACTTTTGAAAAGGAACAGGATCAAAGTAGGGAATAGACAAAATAGGAGTTGGGATGGGAGGGAGGGAAACATAGTCAGTCTTTTACAATATGTCTACCATGGTAATGTTTTACATAGCTACACATGTACAACATATACTGAATTGCTTACCTTCCCAGTGAGGGTGGGTGACAAGGGGAGAAGGGAATGAATGTGGAATTCAAAGTTTTAAAATCAAATGTTTAAAAATATATAAATACTATTTTACATATAATTGGGAAATAGGATATACAGGCATTGTGGCACAGAGATTCACCTTGACCTACTGAAAAAGTTGAAGTGGATATGGGAGAAGATATGGGAGAGAGCAGATGGTATGAGGTTATATCCTGTGGGACTGGTATTCTGGGGTGGGGGGAAGGGGAAAAAATGGGGAAAAATTGTAACTCAAAATCTGGTGGAAATGAATGATGTAAACCAGAAGTTAATAAAGCATTTGGAAAAAAAGTGGTTACACAGAAGTGTGGTAAAGATTTGGGTTATTTTTCCCTTTCTCTCCTTCCTCCCACATGGATCCATGTGGACAGAAATTCTCAAGTATACTATACTGCCAATAAGATCAGAACATCTGAACAAATAGGAAACAACATTTGCATCTAGGAGTAATAGTCATCTGACAAAAGGCAGCTTCAAGGAATATGTACCTTACAGGGAATTTGAATCCCAAAGCAGAGAGAAGTGATTCCCTAGAAGTCTGTTTCTCCCTTAGTGTAGCCCTTTTGAGGCTCCCTTCTCTCCTGAGCTCAGTCTTTCTAAGGTCTACAGGCAACACTTCTCACCAACATATGCCACAATCCCTAACACTGCTGTCATCCATTTGGAACTGTCTTTCCACACTCTATATAAAAATACTTCTGCCAACAGATTCTACTGCCAACTCCAATTATCAATAGGAGTCTTGATGGCTTTGAATTACCTCTTGAACTCATCATGAGCTTCTGTGTTATACTAATTCTCAATTCTTTGGATACTGTTATGTTCCTTTTCACATAACCAGACAACACCAGAAAAATATTGGTTTTAAAAAATATAGTTCCTGGGAGAAGCTTGAGGTCTTTAAAGGAGCTTCACAGTTTCCTAAAGGCATCCAAAACTGTTCCTTCTGTTTATTTTGAGGTTACTTCATTGTTTAATTTTACTCAAAATTCCAAATACTTATAGAAATAAATTCTATATGTTGTCCATCCAATTGCATGTCATAATCTGGGCATAAGAAATTCCTTATCCCCTTAATCTTTCCTGTGTAGCTACCAGGTCAAACTCTTGAGTAGTTTAGATGTCCTTCAAGAGGCTCCACAATATTCCAGGGTTTGATGCTACAAACACAATACCATCTGCAGAGGTATCTGGAAGACCAAGCCACTCATCAGAAATCAATTACCTGTATCTGCATATTCCCTGCTAATACCTTCATTGAGTGTATTTACAATTACTATATAGTTGTCTCATCAAGATTTTTTATAGTTGGGAATATAGAGTAAGTATATAGTTTTATAACTTTTGAGATTCTCATGATTATTTTTTGAAATATATTTTATTTTTCCCTAGTTATATGTAAAGACAACTGTAACATTATTTTTTTTAATTTGAGTTCCAAATTTTCTTTCTCCCTCCTTCACCTCCCCCCCAAACTGAGACAGAAAACATTTTAATATAGTTTATACATGTTCAATCATGCTAAACATATTACTATATTAGTCATGCTGTGAAAGAAGACACATACCCAAAGGGAAAAAAAAAACCTAAAAAGAGAAAACACAGAAAGGGAAAAACAGTAAGCTTCAATCTGCATTTCGACTCTATCAGTTCTTTCTCTCGAGGTGTAATAAGTACTTAATTCACTTCCCTTTCCCTCTTCCCCATGGTCTTTTGAGTGCTGTAGTAAAGCAGATGGTAATGTTATTGATTGATAAAAATCTAATAAGTTTCAGATATGGAATCAGTTGTCAGTATCCATATCTGAAACTTATTTTTCATCGGATCATTGTATTACTGAGAATAAGTCATTCACAGTTGATTGCAGTATAGTACTTCTGTTACTATGTATAATGTTCTGGTTCTGCTCAATTCACTTTACATCAGTTCATATAAGCCTTTCCAAGTCTTTTTTTCCCTGAAATCAACCTGCTTATCATTTCTTATAGCACAGTAATATTCCATCACAATCACTTATCCCAATTTGTCTAGTCATTGCCCAACTGATGGACATCCCCTTAATTTCCAGTTCTTTGCCACCCCAAAAAAGCTGCTATATTTTTGTACAGATAGGTTCATTGCCCCCTTGGACAAGTGATTTAACCCCAATTGCCCTGCCTTCCCCCCTCCAAAAAGCAAAACAACAACAACAATAACCACCAGGAAAAGATAGAATTATTTTTTTTAATTTCCTCAAAGTAACTATGGAATACATAAAATATCAGGGAATTTTTCTACCAACACACCCACAGGAAATATACTAATTCAACTATAAAATATTCTTTATGGAAATACAAAAGTAAATAAAAGGAGAGAATATCAATAGTTAAGAAAAAACCAAACCAACTTAATGAAAAAGGTAATACTAGCTAAATTAATTTACTTATTCTATGCCACAACAATCACATCATTAAAGGATTATTTTATAAAGCTGCTAAAAATTCTTCTGGAAGAATAAAAGTCAAGAATATCAAAGGAAATAATGACAAATGTGGGAAGAAAGAGTGCCTGGCAGTTTCATACCTTAAACCATATTATCAATGGAACATTATTTACTAAAACTATTGAGTACTGGTTTAAAAACAGAGGTTAATTAGTGTAATGGGCTAGGTATATAACTTGCAGGGGGAAAAAATGAACATAGAACCTTAGCAGTTGAAAAACCTGAAGACCTTAGGAAATAAGATAATGACTTTTCCTTTTTCTATTCAGAAAAAAAGAACTTTTAGAATAGGAATGGCATCCATAGAAATTAGGCACAGAAATATCTCACACCTTATACCAACATCTCCTCTGAAGAGGTTACCCATAAAGATGACAGGTCCTGCAAAGAATACAACTCAAGTCTTCTCACAGCCAAAGAAAAGTGAAGTTTATTAAAAGTTTGCTTGTATTAGACATAGAGTAAGTCTATGCTAGTTCGTTCTATGGCACTCTCACTGTTCTATGGCCCTCTCAAATACAGAAGGTTGTAGGAGGAATCTAGGGGTGGTCTAGAGGAGGAGTTTGGGGAGGGTCTTCAGAAGGAGTTAATGAAATCAATGAGTGATTAAGAGTGGGAGGTTGCTGGAGGTTACAGACAATGGTGGGCTAGGCCAGTTCAAGAGTGTATTGATATTTTGATAGTCTCAAGGGTGGGAAGTAGATGAGCAATAGATGGCTAGGCTAGTAACTAGGCTAGAGTTAGTAGTTAATAGTTAGTAACTAGGCTAGAGGTCTGGGCCCAGCCACAAAGTAAGGCTTATTGCCTCATGCAAATTCTCATCAAATGAGATGATTTAATCAGAGTTCAAGGGGGGTCCCAGAGCCTGTACTTCAAGGACTCAAGGAGAGCTTGAGGGAGCTCCCAGAGCCTATACCTAATCACCCTCTAAATGCATCTATGACATAGATATAAAAATGCTGCTTCATAAACAAATTGGGGAAGCAAGGATTCTGACCTTTCAGAGCTAAGGATTGAGAAACAATGGGCCAAAAGAACTGTAGAAAATAAAAAGCAAAATTTTGAGTGAATAAAAATTAAAAAGCCAGTGTCTTTCAACGTACTAATTCTGCTGAGAAAATACATCTACCCCTTACTTTGCAAAAGAAAGGAATTATGAGTGTGGAAAAATTATATATGCTGTCAGATTTGACTGATAAGTTTTGCTGAACTTGTTTTTTTTTTCCTTTTTCCTTTTTTTAAATTTTATTATAAGGAATACCTCATTGGGTACAGGAATAGGGAAAGATATATTGGGAAATGAAGGTAATATAAAAACAAAAGATCAAAACATTTTTAAGTAAAACTTCTATTCGGGATGGAAAGGACCACTTGGAGAGGAAGTGTGGTGTATTACAAAGTGTACTGAATGACAAAAAGAAGAGCTGGTCCCTAAATATGATTACCAATATCAGTCATATTAAGAAATTCATTTTATTTCTTGCTTTTAGCTGGCTCATCTGTAAAATGAAAGGGTTGGATTAAGTATCTGCAACTTTGAAATATGATTTTTTTTTATCTCTATTGACCCCTAGAAATTTTATAAGATGCCTTTGCTGGAATCCAACCCTATATTCCCACTTGATGATATGTCAGGAGGCTGTTGCTCAAATTGTAGCTTGAACCCCAAGTTTCTGTTTGCATTACAGGACACTGTGTGCTCTAGACTCCTAGTATTACCTTTCTCCACATCAGCTGTTCTCCACCAGAATGACAGAACCAAATTAAAATATCTTAAATAGCAACAATAAAAATTTTAGATGAGTGGAAAACTAAAACCATTTAATGATGGCTTAGCTAGGTGGAGCAGTGGATAGAGTTTCTGACCTGGAGTCAGAAGACTCATCTTCCTGCATTCATTCTGGTCTCAGACACTTGCTTGCTGTGTCTCAACAAGTCACTTAACCCTGTTTGCCTTGGTTTCTTTATCTGTAAAATGAGCGAGAAAAGGAAATGGCAAACCACTCCAGTATCTTTGCAAAGAAAACCCCAAAACAGAATAACAAAGAATTGGACACAACTGAAAAAATAAAACTAACTAGCATCTCTTTATCTGATTCCTTTGGTAACCTATTTGCCCACAGTGGTTTAGTCAGAGCCTGAAGTTAAGTGGGTAGGTAGTTAGGTACCTAGTATGAAGTGAAGTGATTTGTGTTAAATCCAGATAAAACAAAAACAAGCAAACAAGAGAGTCTTTGCCCTCAAGCAGTTTACATTCCAATGAAGAAAGTCAAAAAATAAGGGTACTCAAAAAAAAAATGAGGAAGTGGATACCTCACTGTTTAGGGACAGACTAAAGGAAATGGCTTGGAGGTCTGGTTATTTTCAAAATAAAACAATTATCAGCTGGAAGACCTGGGGTGTAGTCTAAGTTTCTAGGGAAGGGGGGATGCATTTAATCTGATGTTTCTAGACCTCCTAACTTGAAACTGTTCTTGTTTGGTTTTTTTTGCTTTCAGGGGAGAAATTAGTCTAGAAGTGAAGCAGGAATGAGGATTTTACATGAGTAAGAGCTCCAGGGAATCATAAGCTACTCAACATTTTCTTATAAATAAAATATATATGATATTAAAAATTATAAGTGAAATAACTATCTTTTGGTCCTTAGTTTTTCAAAGCCATTTGTAGTGATTGAATTGAATGGTTCTATGACAATGAGTGACCTAAGTTGGTATCTTTTAGCCTATCCCACTCCCCACAAGTGTCACTGTCTCTTTGACAGTCCTTGAGGTAACTTGCAGTTTTCCCCTTGGCTGTAAAAGAGAAACTAGGCAAGAAGGGAAGATAGAGATGGAGACAGAAAGTGAAGAAACCAAAAGACAGAGACAGAGAGAGGTATAGTGGTAATGTAGAGGATCATCATAAAATGATGAGATTTGGGCTAGGGGTGCTTGAGACCCCAAAATACCAACACACTGGGTCCTGCTGAATGAATTTGACTCAAGTCTTCTCTCAGCCAAAAAGTTTATTAAAAGTTCTCCATACTGGGTAGACTCTTAAGAAGCCTCAGTATCTGTAAGGCTACTATTGGAAAATTCTGTGGTGCTCTCACCACACATGGAGACCAGATGGGGTCTTATATAAAGAAAGGTTGTAGGAGGAATCTAGGGGTAGTCTAGGGGAAGAATTTGAGGAGAGTCTTCAGGAGGAGTCAGATGAGGTCAAACTCCAGTAATGAGTTTGGGGAGTGTCTTCAGGAAAAGTTAATGAAGTCAGTTGATTTGGGTACAGATATTTTGATAGGCTCAAGGGTGGGAAGTAGATGGACAATGGAGGGCCAACCTAGCAACAAAGGTTTGGGCAGAGCCACAATGAAAGGCTTATGGCCTCATGCAAATGCCTCATCAAATGGGAACATGCAATCAGAGTTCAAGGGGGTTCCCAGAGCCTGTACCTCTTCAGGAAGTCAGAGACAGAAATATACAGTGAGACAGAGATGAAGATGAAAATGTACATAAAAATATGCAGAAAAAGAGATCCACTGTGTCTATAGATCCTATGTATATAGGAGACCTAAACCCAATGTAACTGCTCCCATGGGAAATACTTCTTCCTGGTGCTATGGAATAAACAAATTTCTGATAGAGTGGATCAAATTATGCCAAGTACTCCAATTGTTTGTGTGAATTCATTGATAGGATTACCACCAGGGGTTTCAAAATTTCTTTTCCATGTCCATTGCGTTATTTCCACCTGTACAAGAAGTGGTTATTTTTAATTGCACTCTTATTTTCTAATTTCCCAAGACTAGCCTTTATTTTGACTCTTCTGAAAATGGGTGAAAAACACAAAGTAATTCTCCTTTAAATCTGTCTTGTTTTCCTATTTATCAACCTGTAGACTTATTTAGTCACTAATCTCATCTGAAAGCATGTAATTCACTAGCAGATTTCCTGAGCAAGAGAGAGTTAAAGAAAAAGACTTATTTTCTAGGACTTGGAACATTTGTCCTAATTTCACACCTTATGCTGCAGCTCAGTCAGAGCTTGAAAGGCAAAGCATGCCACAAGGAAACCAATGCCACCCTCACCTTTCCTTTTCCCTACACCTCCCAAAACCTTCCAGCAAGAAGAGCTGCCATTGTGGTCAGGAGCCTGTAGGCAGATGCTTGCTTGTCACTCAAACCCTGCTACAAACCTTATTTTTTCCAGCATTCTTTCAGAGTCTCTTCTCTTGCAGATGGCAAGAACAACAAACCTAAGTTACCATCCTAGCTACCCACTCATTGGCTATGGGTTGTGTCAATAGCTCTGAAGGAGAGACTCTGGGGAGCATAGAAGAAAACAAGGCTTTCTCACTGTAAAGAGAGGGCAAAACCACCTGAAGCCAATTTTCACTTAGGTGACTAGCACAATAAAGTGGCATTTGTATGCCCTAGGCAAAGTGGGGGTGTCATTCTCCTTTCCTATCTGAAAATGCCCATTTATGTTACTATTCACAAGATGGATTCCCTGTAAAACATCTAACTTAAAACAAAAGAAAAAAATGTCAGCAGGCCACAGAGAACTGGTTTGGCTTAGGAGAACAAGAGTTGAAATTTGAGTCACAAGATGTGAGTCCAAAGTATCTCTTTAGTTTACTATTACCTATGGGACCTTGGGCAAATCCTTTGATCTTTGTTTTCTCATTAGTGATTTGGGAATTTGAGGGATTTTTAAAAATTTTATTTATTTTTGATATATAGAATAAAACACTAATAAAACAGATTATTGCACATGAAGCTATAAATCTATTACATACAACTTGCTATTCCTTTTAAATATATAATAAAATTATCATGGAATTTTAATTTTTTTTCTTTTTCCCTTCCCATATATGTGTGTGAGTGTGTTTATACATATCACAAACATATAATATATATATATATATACACATATACATATATGTATATATATGCATAATATGAAAATGATCTCATACATATTTCTCTTTACCATTTCTTTCTCTGGAGGCAAATAACATCTTCCATCACATGTCTTTGTAGTCAATTTGGGTATTTATAATCCTTATTATTATATTTACTATTATTATAACATTAAAATTTATAAAATGACTGTATAGTCTAAGGTTGCTTTTAGCTGTAAATATATAGAATTATGAGTATAAAATTTTTTCATGTTAAAAATATGTTCATGAAGCAGAGTCAAGATGGTGGAGTAGAAACAGGACTTCCATGCAGCATCAGGTTCCACCTTCCCCAATTCATGTAAAAGGAGACTCTGAACAAACTTTGGAGCTATAGAACCCACAAAAAACACAGAGAAGCTAAACTCCCACTGAGGACAGCCCTGCAGCCCGGCAGGAAGTAGCCAGTGCAGCACTCTGGGAGCAGAGCCCAGGCCCATGTGAGCTGGAGGTTTGAGCCCCAGGGCAGGCCTGACCAAACACCAGCTGGAGAGACTTCAGATCAGCTGTGGTGGTTTCCAGATTTATCAACACATAGATGCCAAGGACAAAGTGAAAGGTCAACACAGTGTGGACTTTGGGACCCACTAGTTGGGAGTGTGTTGGCCTTTTTCCCTAGGGGCAAGAAGCCAATGAGGAGCCACAGCACAGCTGTAGCCACACATGGCCCCTTCAGATCCTGGCCTGAAGACTATAGGGGGACCAAGCAACCAGTCTGAGGGCTAATTGCTCTTGCTTTAACCTGCTTGGATCTGGATTGCAGTCTGGGGTGGAGGTCCTGGGGGGTGTGACCAGCTTGCCAGAGTGTGTGGAGGCTTCAGAGAGTGCACCTAATTAATACCTCCAGCAGCTGAGAAAACCTGAGCATTTGGGACAGAAGCTCCCCTGGCTGGTGGCAGAGTCATACTGTGGCAAAAAGCCCAAAAGTCAAGTAAGGGAAATTTAAAACTCAAGTAATTGACCAGACAAAGGAATAAAAACAAACAGAAGAATCCAACATTAGACTCCTATTTGGGGGACAAAAAGGATCAAAGCATGGAACAGGAATAGGACAATGAAGTCAGAACTCCTGCACCAAAAGCTTCCAAAAAAATACTAGCTGGTTACAGACCACAGAGGAACTTAAGAAGCAGGTAAGAGAAGTGGAGGAAAAATTGGGGAGAGAAATGAAAATGATGCAAGAAAATTATGAAATGAGAGTCAACAACCTGACTGAAGAAAATAACACATTAAAAAATAGACTAACTGAAATGGCAAAAGAGGCCCAAAAAGCCAACAAGGAAAATAATACCTTAAAAAGCTAAATTTGCCAGATGGAAAAAGAATCTCAAAAGTTCACTGAGGAGAATTATTCCTTCAGAATTAGATAGGAGTAAATAGAAGCTAGTGACTTTATAAGAAATCAAGATACTATTAAACAGATCCAAAAAATGAAAAAAAAAATAGAAGGCAATGTGAAATATCTCATTGGGAAAACCACTGACCTGGAAAATAGATCCAGGAGAGATAATTTAAAAATTATTTGACTACCTGAATGTCATGATTAAAAAAAAGAACCTATACTGTAAGCAATCTGGGAGAGCAAGGAATAGTTTACCTATCAGATTTGTGGAGAGGGAAAGACTTTAGGACCAAACAAGAATTAGAGAGCATTATAAAATGCAAAATGGATAATTTTGATAACATTAAATTGAAAAGCTTCTGTACAAACAAAGCCAATGTAACCAAGATCAAGAGGGAGGTGGGAAACTGGGAACGAATTTTTACAACCTATGTCTCTGATAAAGGACTCATTTCTAAAATATACAGAGAATTGAGTCAAAACTATAGGAATACAAGTCATTCCCCATTTGATAAATTGTCAAAAGATACAAACAGGCAGTTATCAGAGAAAGAAATTACAGATATCTATAAGCATATGAAGAAATGCTCTAAATCACTATTGATTAGAGATATGCAAATCAAAACAACTCTGAGTTATCACATCTCACCAGTCAGATTGGCTAAGATGACAAAACAGGAAAATGACAAATGCTGGAGAGAATGTGGGCAAATTGGAACACTAATGCATTGCTGGTGGAGTTGTGAACGTATCCAACCATTCTGGAGAGCAATCTGGAATTATGCTCAAAGGACTATAAATAATTTTTCATACCTTTTGACCCAGCAATACCACTTCTAAGGTTGTATCCAAAAGATATCATAGATATGGGAGGAAGACCCATATGTACAAAAATATTTATAGCAGCTATTTTCATGCTTGCAAAGAATTGGAAATTAAAGGTGTGCCCATCAATTGGGGAATGGTTAAACAAGTTGTGGTATATGCATGAAATGGAATATTATTGTGCTATAAGAAATAAGGAGGAGATAGTTTTCATATTTACCTGGAGAGGCTTATACAAATTGATGCTGAGTGAGAAGAGTAGAACCAGGAGAAATGTGTATACAATCACAGACACAACATATGTGTGATGTCCAACTATGACAGACTGGACTCTTCTCAGCAATACTGTGATATAAGTCATTCCCAAAAGACTCATGAAGGAGAGAGATGTCTACATCCAGATAAATAACAAGAAAGAACTGTGCTTGAATCCTGATGGAAGAAATCTAATTGAGCTTTTTCTTTTTATTGTTTGGTTTTATTTCTTCCTTACCATTTTTCATCCCATTTAGTACAATACACCTTTGTAACTTGTCGAATGTCTGTTGTGAAAGTATGTGTAGGTCCTATACTGGTGTAGGGGGAGGGAGGGAAGGGAAATTTGAAACTCAACGAACTATGGAATTGAATCCTGTAAACTAAAAATAAACAAATAAATGTAAAAAAAAGAAACTAGAAATCATCCTCCAAGAAATTCACACACACACACACACACATATATATATATATGAACATTTAATGTTAAGACCTCGAAATTCAGATCCATTTCCTTCCTCCCTTGTCACCCATTCCCTCTGGGGAAATAAGTAATTCAGTATATGTTGTACATGTCTAGCTATGCAAAACATTATCATAGTGGATATATTGTACAAGGCTGCTTATAATTCCCTCCCACTCATCCCACCCCTCACCTGGTCCATTCCGTACATGATCCTGTCCCTCTTCTATAGTGGGTACTTCCAACCTCCCCTCCCCCCAAAGATGCCCTCCCATCCATCATCCCTCCTCTCATGCCCCTTCCCCCTATTCTGATGCAGGTTGAGATATCCCATTTAGTATGTATATCATTCTCTCCCTGAACCAAATTCAATGAGAATGTGGTTACATTCACATGTGGTTACAATACACATTCACATATGTATTCATATGACCACACACCCTTCTTCCATTATTTTCATAGTGAGAAAGATATCATCAGTCACAGTTATTGCTTTTGCATATAGCAATGTAAATAGTTCAACTTTGATAAGTTCCTATTGATTTCTTTTCCCTGATTACCTTCTCAGGCATCTCTTCCTTCTTGTGTCTGAATGTCAAATTTTCTATTCAATTCTGGTTTTTTCCTCAAGAATGCTTGAAAGTCCTCTATTCCACTGAATGACCATATTTTCCCCTGAAACAAAATACTCAGTTTTGCTGGGTAGGTGACCCTTGGGTTCATTCCCAGTTCTTTTGCCCTCTGGAATATCATATTCCATGCCCTTCTATCCCTCAGTGTAGAAGCTGCCAGGTCCTGGGCTATTCTGATTGTGTTTCCACAATATTGAAATTGTTTCTTCCTGGCTGCTTGTAGTATTTTCTCCTTGATCTGGGGATTCTGGAACCTGACTATAATATTCCTGGGAGTTTTCTTTTTGGGATCTTTTTCAGGAGGTGATCAGTGGATTCTTTCAACCTCTATTTTGCCCTCTGGATCTAAAACATCAGGGCAATTTTCCTTGAGAATTTCTTGAAGGGTGATTTCTAGGTTCTTTCTTTGATCATGGCTTTCAGGTAGTCCAATAATTTTTAAATTGCCTCTTCTGGATCTATTTTCCAGGTCAGTGGTTTTTCCCATGAGATATTTCACATTGCCTTCTAATCTTTCATTTGTTTGGATCTGCTTAACAGCATCTTGATTTCTCATAAAGTCATTAGCTTCCATTTGCTCCAGTCTAACTCTGAAGGAATGAATCTCCTCAGTGAACTTTTGAGATTCTTTTTCCATCTGGCAAATTAGACTTTTTAAGGCATTCTTCTCCTCATTGCCCTTTTGGGCCTCCTTTGCCATTTGAGTTAGTCTATTTTTTAAGGTGTTGTTTTCCTCAGTCAGGCTGTTGACCCTCATTTCATACTTTTCCTGCATCCTTCTCATTTCTCTTTCCAATTTTTCCTCCACTTCTCTTATTTGATTTTTAAAGTCCTTCTTAAGGTCCTCTATGGCCTGCAACCCATTCATGTTTTCCCCTGGGGCTTTTGGAGCAGGACTTCTGACCTCACAGTCCTTTTCCCGCTCTATGCCCCCAAAATAGGAGTCTAGGGTTGCATTTTCTGTTTCCTTAGCCCTGGCATGTTGCCACTTAATTACTTGACTTTGGGGCTTGTTGCCACACTATGGCTTTAAGGCCAGATAGAAGAATTTTCGTCTTGAATGTGTGGGGGGCAACTTCCGTTTCTGGCAAAATATAAACCCACCCACGACTTCCACCGTAGATCACAATCCAGATCCAGGGAGGTTAAAGCAAGAGCGATTACCCCGCAAGACTGATCACTGGATCTCGCTACAATTTGCAGGCCAGGAGCTGGAGCTGCCTCTGAAAACTACAAAATGGCATGTCTCCTCATCGGCTTCTAGCCCCCAGGGGAGGGAGCTGACGCATTCCCCAAATACTGGTCCCAACGTCCATAGGACACTAACCTCTTACTTTGTCCTAGGCATGTCTATGTTGATAATTCTGGAATCGCCACAGATGCTGGTGTTCTGGGGTCTCTCCAGCCAGCTGCTGGCCCTCCTGCCCTGGGGCTAAAACCTCACCTCAAGGGGACCTGGGCTCCGCTCGGCTTGGCTCCCCATGCTCTGCGCACTGCGCACTGCGCACTGTGCACTGCCGGCTCCCAGACCGCTGCACTGGTCCTTCCTGCAGGCCTGCTGGGCTGTCTTCAGCAGGAGGTTAGCTTTTCTGTGTTGTTCTGTGGGTGCTGGGGCTCCAGAAGTTGTTCATAGTCGCCTTTTACATAGTTTGGGGGGAATCTGGGGGCAGAGTGGCTTGGATGAGCTGTTTCTACTCCACCATCTTGGCTCTGCCCCCTCCAAGAAATTCTTAAGGAAAATTGTCATGATGTTTTAGAACCAGAAGCCAAAATAGAGGTTGAAAGAATCTACCAATCACCTCCTGAAAAAGATCCCAAAAAGAAAACTCCTGGGAATATTATTACCAGGTCCCAAAATTCCCAGATCAAGGAGAGAATATTACAAGCAGCCAGGAATAAACAATTCAAATATTGTAGAAACACAATCAGGATAACACAGGATCTGGCAGCTTCTACATTGAGGAATCGAAGGGCCTGGAATATGATATTCTGGAGGTCAAATGAGTTGGGACTAAAACCAAGAATCACCTATCCAGCAAAACTGAGTATCATGTTTCAGGGGAAAATATGATCATTCAGTGAAATAGAGGACTTTCAAGTATTCTTGATGAAAAACCCAGAGTTGAATAGAAAATTTGACATTCAGATACAAGAAGCATGAGATGGGAAACAGCAAAAAGAAATCATAATGGACGTATCAAAGTTGAACTATTTACATTCCTACATAGAAAAACAAAAATTATAACTGATGAAACTTTTCTCAGTATGAATACTGTTGAAGGGAATAGAAATACATATAGCCTATATTGGAGGGTATATGGGTGTATGAATACATATGTGAATGTGTAGATATATGTTTACAGGTATACATAGATAGAGGGCACAGGACCAATCTAATAGGAAGGGATGATACTTAAAAGGTGAAATTAAGAGTTGAGAGAGTAATATAATGAGATGGGGAGAGAAAGAATGGGGTAAACTATCTTATATAGAAGAAGCAAGGGGAAATGATTACAATGGAGGGGAAGAACAGAAAGGCAAAAGGGAATGGGTCAACAGTATTCTCATTGAATTTGGCTTAGGGAGGGAATGACATACATACTAAATAGGGTATCTCATCCTATAGGAGAGTAGGGGGAAGGGGATGAGAGGTGGGATGATGGAAGGGAGGGCAGGCCTGTGGGATCGCTATTTTGGGGTGGTGTATTAACAATGCAATATTCACTATGCCTATGACAATTATAAATAGGCTTATGTGGTTATTAATCACAAAATATATCAGTCTCTCTATATGGGGGATAAAGCCAGAGAATTTATTAAAATACCAAATAACCGAGTCCCAAAACCAGAAAGTCAAAGCCATCAGGGTAGTTATGAAATTGGCACAAGTAGTTAACATAGTAAACAACCACATTCTTAAGCCTTCAAAACAGAACAGGCTACTTCAGGCAAAGGTCCTTCTCTCCCAACTCTCAGCAACTGCTCAGCATCCAGGAATCGTGCTCACAACAGCTCCGGCCCCCCGCAGTTCCAGTTCCCGGCAGCCCCCAACAAGAGTCCTTAGCAGAAATTCTGGCTGGCTTAAAAAGAGATTTGGGCCTCCACCTCTACCTTGGCTGCTGCTGCTGCTGCTGCTGTTGCTGTGGCCACCAACAGTCCCCAACAGTCCCCAACGGAACTCTAGCTTTTTTTTCCCCTTACTCTTGCCCCACCCCTTCCTGCTGTGTCAGCAAGTCCAATGGGACATGGAAGATCTTTAAATCCCATAACCCTTACAGGTGGTGGGTAGGGGAAAAGTGGGAAGACAATTTGTAACTCAAAACACTGGCAGAAATGAATGATGTAAACCAGAAGTTAATAAAGCATTTGAAAAAAATAAATATTTTCATGCAAAGAATTCTTAAACTGTATTTTATTATGCCTCCCTGTGTATTATGACATTTGTAATTAATTGCATACCTGCTCAGAAGTTAAGTTCCATTTTCCCATAGGAGGCCCTCAATATCTGTTGAATGAATGGACTTACAAAAGCAATGATAGTTATTCAATGAAAAAAAATCCTTTCTTTTAAAGCATAAGAAGCATACTGGATTCTGTTCTAAAAATTATTATTAAGTGTACTTAAATGATTTGAGAAATATTAGAGTTTTGTTAGGCAACCAGTCAGTTTTGATATATAAACCTGGATTTAGAGGCATCATGGGAATAGAGCCAGAATGGAGAAGGTTAGTTCAGAAAAATGTCTCCTGGTGGGGGGCAGGGAGCTCCAGATCTGGAAATATGAATGGTTATCACTCCTGAAAACAGTGGATCACTCACTAGCATTGAGTCCATTTCTATAATACATTGCATGTGCTTTGATACCAGAAATAATGACTACATATCTGTCAACCAGCCAACATTCCTAGTTCAGCCCTTTACCACTGTGTGAGCAAAGGGGAGTCAAGGCATGGTCTAGAAGAATAGAAGTTCAAACCTCAGACACTTAATAGTTGTATGGCCTGGGACAAGTCACCTAACATTTCTGGTGCCCAGTAAAACAAAGGGCTTGGACAAGCTGAGATCTAAAATGCCTTCCATCTCTGAATCCTATGAATAACCAGACATAAAAAGAAAGGTAGAAATAAACCTCAGAACTGTCAGAAGTCCCTTGGGTTCAATTTGTTAATTCTGCTATTCACCACTTGTGACAGGACCAGCATTTTCTTGACTCTACATCCTGGAGCTCTACTTACCAGATTGCATCCTCCCATGAAACTGAATTGGCCCCAACTTCCCTGACTCTTCCTCCTGCTCTGGGTGTTTAAAAGGTCCTAGCTTTGTGTCCTTGGTGTCTCTCAAATTTGGTGATTGCCTAAGACAACTTGAGTCACCATACTCTGATAACATATAGATCAGGTGTTTCTAGATGGAGATGAGGAAGGGTGTATCCAGGGAAGCTAAGTGCCTTGCTATGTTCAAAGTAAACTTCCTTTATTCAATGACTCATCAGTGCTTCATTTCATTGAAAAATCAAACCCCAGCTTGCAGCTTCCTGGGGTTACCCTTCCCCCTCTCCCAAATGCAACATCGACCAGGCAACCCTAAGGAAAATGACTGAGTCTCTCTGGACTTGAGTTTTCTCTAAACTGAGAGAGTTTAACTGAATGATTTTTCAGGTCAGCTCCAACTCCAAATCTGTGATCTTGTTTGTTTATATAGCTGGTAACTTTTAGATGTGTATATAAGTACAGCCTCATTTAATCTTCAAAAAAAAAGTGGAGGGGGACTGGGTTCACAAAGTCTGTATCATCTCTGCCAATATTTAGGGCCCTCTTGGTCCTCTATACTTACTTTCACAAGTCCAGGCCCTGTCTAGAATTTTTTCCTACTAATACTAAAGTAGGAAAAAACAAAAATTTTTGTAACTGGAGCTGTTTAGCAGACTCAGAGATCCACATAAAGGTCATAATTGCTCCCATAGAACTTAAAAGGTTGCTTGTAGTGCAATAGTCGTGTGTGTGTGCACTCACACATGCGCGCGTGCCCGTTTGTCCTTCATTTTCTTTTTTTTTAATTAATTTATTTGTTTATTTTTAGTTAACAAGATTCAGTTCCAAAGATCCTTGAGTTTCAAATTTCCTTTCCCTCCCTCCCCCTTGACAGCATATAGTCCAGTATAGGATCTTCAAATACTTTCATATTAGATATTAGTCAAGTTACAAAGGTGTGTTGTACTAGGTGGGATGAAAAATGGTAAAGGAGAAATAAAACCAAACAATGAAAAGAAAAAGATCAATTAGTTTAGTGCAATAGTCTTTAAATGCCTTCACAATTCTTTACAATTAATCCTAGATTTAGAACTGGGGTTGGGGGAGCATTAAAGATAATTTAATCTAAGGTCTACTTTTTATGGATGAGGAAACTGACAGTTTCTTTGATGAAGGAAGTGATTTGGCCTGGGTCTGAAAACTCACAAACATCAAATTCCAGAATCAAACTCAAGTTTTTTTGATGAGGTACAGGCTCTGGGAACCCCCTTGAACTCTCCTTGAATCTTCCCATTTGATGAGGCATTTGCCTGAGCCTTTCATTATAGCTAGGCCCAAAACTGTTGTTACTAGCCTACCCTTCCATAGTCCAGGTATTCCCGGCCCTTAATCCTCCCCAAATTTCTATACCCTTAAACTAGCCTAGCCCTCCATTGTCTGTTATCCCCAGGTAGCCTCCAGTTATTTCCTACCCTTAGTTTTCTTTTCTGGAGTCTGACCTCATTTGACCCTTCCTCAAGACCCTCCCCAAACTCTTCCTCTAGACCACCCCTAGATTCCTCCCACAACCTTCTATATATAAGACCCCATCAGTGAGAGCACCATAGAATGACCTAGCACAGACTTACCCTGTGTCTAATGCAAGCAAACTTATAATAAATTTTACTTATTTTGGGCTGAGAAGACTTCAGTCGAATTCATTTGGCAGGACCTGGTGTGTTGGTATTTTGGGGTATCCAGAGCAAGTCTAACCCTCTTAGTGGGTAACCTCTTCACCTAGTACAGTGGGCATTTAATAAATGTTTATCATTTGATTAATCAGCATTACACTAACCTAGCTTATTTTAAGTAGTTGCTAAGTAGATCTGCATCTAATTTTGAGGCTATAATATATTTAAAACTCTTAGCACTTTCAAACTTTAAAAATCATTATTTCCCCCTTTCCTACTATAATTTCCTGTTTGCTCTTGTAGATACCAGAGAGTAGGAGATTTACAACTAAAATGGAAAACACCAGCAACATAAGAACTCTTTTGGTTTTTAGCCACCAAGTTAATTTAATTATGTTAAGTCCTCCTTGAGATGGCTTGACTCAAAACCAATAACCATTTATTATGGTACAGAAAGTCAGTTAGTGCAGTGGCAAAGACTCTTGGCCTTGCAATCAGGAGACTTGACTTCCATTACCAACTCTGCCTTTTGCTAGGTGATCCTGAAAAGGTTATTTAATTTCTTGGAAGCTCTGTTTTCTCTTTTGTATAATAGCAATAATAATATCTGTATTCCCTTCTTCACAATAAGGAAAACACTTTGTAAACCTTAAAGATGCTATAGGAATACAAGATATTTTCAGATCTTTTGTGGAGTCTTAAGAAAAAATTCCAAATAAAAACATGATGCACTACAAAAAAAACTACCATATTCTTATTACAAAAACAAGTTTTTTATCAAGCATCTTTGAAATCATTTCTTTTAATTTCCCATATTTCCTTTCTCTATCCAAGAATAGAGCTTGAAAGCATCTTTTGGAACCCAGAATTAGTTTACACACCCCTACCACCTAAAAATAACATCTTTAATCAAGAACAACAGGTTAATCCTGGCTTTTGAATCATAGTAATAAATTTTAAAAGTATATCCTTTGATTCATTTAAAATCTGGACATCTAGCTATAATCCTATAAAGCTACCAAGATTTTAGATGGACAGAACAGGTAAATCAAATCTGAAATGAATGGATTAGCATACAAGGGCAGGTTACTGTACTATTCTTTTGTGTTAAGTAATAAACAGATTTTCTCAAATCTTGCTCTCTAATTCCCATCTGGAATAACCTTCCTCTGGAAATGAACAGGTTTGAAAGTATGCCTTTTTTATGACATCTGTAAAGTAAAAAGCACCAATTGGAAAAGGCTTAATCCCTCATCCAACAGCAGGTACTTTGCATACAATCAGAACAGCTGATGAAAGTCAAATATTACAGATGTACAAATGGTTAGATTTGTATGTAGAATGGTTAGATTAAAAATGGGGGAGGGAGTTTCCCAATGGTTTAGCCTTACTGTATTCTATCCTTTGCTCAATTTTGAGTTACATTCAGGTAGACAGTCAATATGGATTGGCATCAATCTAGGTCATAAACTGGGGCAGGTGATGTAAAATGATAACCCAGCTCAATTCCATGAACCTTCAAAAAGAATCATTTCTAATAGTATTTTCATGGGTATCATGCTACATTTCAGTCTATATTAGTGTTTTATCTGTGGGGGAAATTATAATCTTTCAAATATAACAGCTTTTTTAGGGATTTATTTTCAAGATCTCAAAAAGGGGAAGTATTACCCCAAATGGAAAAGACCAAGGATGATGCTTTGATCCAATAAATGAAGCTGAGATATAGATCTCCTAGTCCAAATAGAAACAACAACAAAAGGTAAATGACCTCCGTGTTCACCTTCTAATCTTGTCAAAAATGTTTAAAGATAGTTGTGTAGATATCAATGGTACATCTGTTGAAAATACCAGAAGGCTGTTACCTATAATTATCTAATAGAATTGCTATATCTAATATTAGTGGATTTTTGAAGAGTGTTAGATTTAATAGAAGAAATACAGTTTTCATGGTTTTTCTGAAGCAAGGTACATACTAGAATTAAACCAGATTCATAGGGATACAACTTGTTCCATGGTCTATTAACTATAGACATCAAGGAATTCCTTTGAAGAATTCCATTGCAGAATCCAAACAACAATAGTATTCTCTCAGCATGGTAAGGTCCTCCAAAGGTCATTGTATGTGCTGTGTTGGGTACAAGAAACAGCTTTCTCAGAGATTTTTTTACATTGTTCAAAAGACGTAGGGTTGCACTACCCATGCCAGAAAAGTAATGGTTGAAGAAAACACATATTGGCCAGATTATGACACGCAGCTGGAGGGAAAGCCCATTGAGCTGGTCCATCACTATCCATATCCTTCATGGGAAGTACAGATGGACAATGAGCTGTATTGCATTGGAAAATGTGTAGAGTGCTGCCAGTGATACAAAGCTACTCAAAAAAAGTTCATCTCATTAACACCCATCTTCTTGCAGGGGTTTTGTAGTACTAGGAATTATAAAGGACCATGATTTTGGAAAAACTGAAATCACAAGTAATCCAAAGGGCAATAGGAAGACACATCATGGGCACAAGCAGGCTTTAGCTTGTTACTAATAGTGATGTATGCATGAGAAATGGTATAAAACACAGATTCCAGGACATGCATGTCTGGAAAATTGGGTGAATCTCTCATGAAGCACATGAGTATCAAAGATGGACAACTTAGTAGTTTAGAGTCATTAAAAGAACAAAGTTCTCCAGGGTACTGAGAGGGTCCTCTATGTGGGACATGTGGCAAGAAGAGAACTAGGATGAATGTGGATTACAGACCAAGAACGTAGTGACTTATAATGGGCTGTGTGTGATACTTGAAAGAGGCTTTGCAACCAAGTCTTGAGGTTCCTGTTCCTTGGAATCTGCAGATCTTCCTGCAGTATTGAGAGATGGAAAAGAGGGAATGAAATTCTTGGCTGCAGAGTTGAATTTCATTTTATCATTGACCATGAATTACAAATAATTACTAATACATATTGGGTCACTGGATAATATTTTCAGATTTGGGGACTTCTGGACCCTAATAAATCCCTTCTCTCTCCCTTCTTCCCCTTCTATATGCACATAAACATAGAGTAAATTATAAAAAATATTTGTGCAGGAGGCAGCTAAGTTGCATGTGATAATTCAGGAATGCTCATTGTTTCTGAATTCAGGGTCATGAACACTTTCAATCAATCAGTTAAGTAGGCATAAGCAATGCTTATTGACTGAGTGATTCATTTAGCACCTACTATGGACCAGATACTGTGAGCCTCAGATAGCATCCTATGACTCCCTTGTCATCATCATTCAATTGTGTCTGACTCTTCATGACCGAATGGACAAATCCATGGGGTTTTCTTGGCAAAAATACTGGAGCAGTATGCCATTTCTTTCTGTATTTTGTCCCCATTTTATAGATGAGGAACTGAGGCAAACAGGGATTAAGTGACTTGCTCAGGGTCACAAAACTAGTAAGTGTCTGAGGTTAGATTTGAACTCAGGTCTTCCTGACTCCAGGCCTGGCATTCTATCCACAGCACCATGTAGCTGCCTTGGTAAGACTTTCTCACCTTGTGTCAGTGGAGGGCCAATTGAGGATAAAAATATAGCCTATGTCTTTCATTGCTCCTGTGTCCTGAGTTACAGGATGGCAGAGCAGTCATTATAGGAAAGGAATAAGTATTTATTAAATACCTACTGTGTACTAGACACTGTGCTAAGTACCTTACAAATATTATCTCATTTGATCTTCAAAACAACCCTGTGAGGTAGGTTCTAATAATAATAGAAATGATGATGATGATGATGATGATGATGATGATGATGATGAAGATGAAGAAGAAGATGATGATGGTAAGCAGTTAATGTATGTAGTAACTTGAAGTTTACAAAACAATTTATATATCCCAATCTTCACAGCAACACAGTGAAGTAGATTCTCTTAAATCTTTATGTTCCTTTTTTGTATGTGAGACAAATGAAGGTGAGAGGTTAAAAAAAGAAAAAATTCTTGCTTTGGGTTACACATTGACTGAGTCAGGATTCAGATCTAGGTCTTCCTGATTCCAAGCCCAGGGCTCTCTGTCCGTAGGTTAATCACCTCCTAATTCATGGAAGTGATGCTTTCCAATGCAATACATGAGAGCATTGCACATTAAGCTTGCCTAACTCCCCTAGATCTTTCTCCAAGGGCTACCTAACCATGGCTCCCCATTCTGAATTGCTGCACAAGACTCCATTGATCCCTATTAATTCCATCTCACCGGTTTAATGTTCTAATCTTTACAGATCTTCTTTAATTCTGAACCTCTCACCCAGCTATGTTATCTCTCCAAGCTCAGTGTCATCTGTGGATTTGATGATCAGGCCAATTTGCCTTCATATAAAATTCATTTCTAAAAATAGCAAATAGTTCAAGGTCAAGAACAGCTTCCCAGTTCTTATATAATGTGTCGTTACCAATCTTTTGACTGTCATTGTTTTATCCAGTTGAGGTGATGGTGTTCTCAGTTGCAAGTTTCTCTCTTACAGAATCAGCCAGTGTAAATAATCAGCATACAGAAAACAAAATAAAATTTTGATTTCCCAAGGAGAGGTAAAATAACCAAGCAAAACTTGCTGGTACAATGTGGATTGATAATCCCTTCTATCAGTGAATGACTTTAGTTAAAAATTTAAAAAGAGGGGTTGTTAACAGTCTTCTCCCTTTACAGTGATTTTGAGTTTGGACACACACTTTTATATGCCTCATAACTATTTCTAGGACCCATTAATACAAAATATCTATACATCCCAGTTATGATGTTTCAACATACTACCCCCCCAGTTGTCTTTGCTCTTGCCTAGTTATTTATTGAGGGAGACTGCATAAAAGAGAAAGAGAAATCTTCAAGTAAGAACATTTGTCTTGATGAAGTGATGGTGATGGTTATGACAAACCTAACCAAGTAATTTCTTCCCTTTATATGATACTTCATGGTGACAAAGATGTTTCACATGCATGGCATTGGGGTGTGTGTTCTCTAAGCTTTGTTAACTCCCCATTCCCTCTAGGACAAAATATAAACTTCTCATTTTTGTTTTTAAAGCCTGGACTAACCAGGATCCAACCTACCTCTCCAAACTCCAAACTCGTTATGCATTTCTCCCTTTCCTGCATGCAGCAGCCCACCCAAATTAATCTTATTCTTCCTCATAAATCACATCTACTATCTCTGTGCATTCACACAGGCTGTCACCTAAGCCCTAGAATTCATTCCTTCCTCACTGCCTTCTCTTATAATTCCTAGCTTCCTTCTAAAGTCAGTTGAGAAACATCTCCATGAAACCTCAATGGATCCTCTTCAGTGCCCCCCATTACTCTGTATTTATTTATGCTTCTATTTTGTATCTTATATTTTGCACCTGATGTCTGCCACGAGAGAACAGAATCTTCCTGATGCCGTGGATTGTTTCATTTTTTTTTCTCTTTGTATTCACAGCTCTTAGAAGAGTATCTAGCACATAGTTGGGAATTAATACTGATTGATTAATTCATTGATTTTATTTGATCTTAACATCTAATCCATGAAGTCGTATTCAAGTCATAATCATTTCATAGATATAGAATCTGTCACTTATAGAAGTTTGTTCACTTGTCAAAAGCTATACAGAGATAGAGCCCTGGCCTTGGAGTCAGGAGGACATGAGTTCAAATCTAGCCTCAGACACTTACTATCTGTGTGACCCCAAGCAAGTCACTTAACCCCAATTGCCTAAAAAAGTTATACAGATAGAGGCCTAGTGGTGGAACCAGACCCTTCCCCATTGGTGGCACTTGTATTCCAAATGCAAGTCTACTTGCTAACATCTGAGTTATATCTAATAGCAGTAACCACTATCCTCAAAAGATTCTTATTATCCCAGAAAGCATGTCATTTTTTTTCTATTTCAGACATAAAACAGGTATAGAGATTGACCCTATGATTCCATTGCTATAGAGATCTTCCTTTGCCAATGCAAGTTGGCATCTTCCCTGTACCTTACAACCTTAAAGAGTTCCCTTAATCTCTGAGAGATTCAATAATTTGTCCAAATTCACAGAGCCAATATGTATCAGAGGGAGGACTTGAATCCAGGTCTTTCTGGCTGCAAGGTAAATTTTCTGTCCATAATTTCAGTCTATCTAGTCTAAAATCATGACTTCAGTTGCTTTTTTTATGGCTGCTCTTCTTAGGCAGATGTTATACCAGTTTTTGGACTTCCCTATGTATTATTAACACATAACTTCAGAAACAGCAGCAATGCCTACCCAACCAGTCAAATCAAAGTCAATCAAAGGATAACTTGAAAGGCCATTAGAGTTAAAAAGAACTTTGGAAAGAAATCTTCTCCAATTCCCTTGATTTGTTATTGTTCAATCATTACAGTCATGTCCAACTCTTCATGATCCCATTGGGGGTTTTCTTGGCAATGATAGTAGAATGGTTTAACCCTTTACATCTCCAGCTCATTTTAAAGATGAGGAAACTGAGGCAAACTGGGTTAAGTGACTTGCCCGGGGTCACCTATCTAGTAAGTGTCCAAGGCCAGATTTGAACTCAGGAAGATAAGTCTTCCTGACTCCAGGCCTGATGTTCTATCTACTGTGTCACTTAACAGCCCTTGGTTTACATATTCGGAAACTGAGGCCCTGAAAGACTGAATCCAGACACTGTCATACACCTTGTATTGCAACAACTTGAACAATGTGTCCTAATCCAGTGTTCCTTCCAAAGCACTATGCTGTCTCCTTAACTCTTAGAGAAAAGAAGATCCATATCTGGAAATTCTGTTGCATTTTACCTGCATTTCACGTTAATATTTTATTCCCAGAATCAATAGTCATTAAAGATATATTGATTTCTTAGTATCTTTCCCCCCCAGAATTGCTGTTACCACTAACACTCAATATGCAACACCTCCCTTTCCTACCCCCACTCCCCACGCCCACACCGTACACAAAACCTGAAACTGAAACTAAATTATTTCTTACCATATGGGGTCTGAGACAAAGATAAAACCCAACCTGGACAAAATACCATGCAGCAAGGAGACAAATGTTCCTAGAGTCCTGGGCAATGCCTGGGAGAGTGCCTGCCAGGACCTACTGTGTTCAAACCATTTTCATTTCTCTAACAATTTGAATCTGCCAAAAGGAAACTTTAACAATGAAGCGACCTGCCAAAAAACTCCAAGAGTAAGTTAGATATCTCTGCTTCCCCTCTACCACCCAGCCTGAAGAAGGGGAGGAAAGAAGCAAAGATGAAATAATAGAACAATTAGATTAAATTTCTATTTGGAATGATATAGCATTATAATTTATATGTCATTTCTAAAATCAAAAAACTATCTCCTTTAAATGTCTTTTGTATCCAGAATAGAATCTACCCCATTTGTTCCCCTCTGATATCCTCCCTGTGAAAATTCCTTACAGTAATTGAGAAGAACATGTTTCTGCCTCTTCTTCATAAAAGTGTTCTAAAGGAGAGATAGGGAAATAAGGTAAACCAGTCACAATCTCCCCTCATACTCCAGTTGAGATGACACCAGGAAAGGTACCCAAAAGTCCCAGGAACAGATGTGATTCTTAGACCACTGTCTTCTAGAGGCAGCTGGAGGCACCCACTAGACCCGGGCTAAGGAAGATTTGGTTCCAGCCATCCTCAGACACATACTAGCTATGTGACTCTGGGCACTCTGTTTGCCTCAGTTTCCTCAATTATAAAATGGACTTACCAATAGCACCTACCTTTCAGGGCTGTTCTGAGGATTAAATGAGATGATCTCCTAGTAGGTGCTATATTGATCCTTATTCCCTTCCCTTTGCCTCTACCTCCTCCCCAGGCCTGACATTAATCATCCAGGGGACCAACCCTGGTAAAAATGCAAACTGGTCATTGTCCTAAAGGTGCTATAGTCCCTCTACAACCACAGACACTGAAGACCGAACAACATACATTCTCACCTCCCATGATATTGGCATGATCAAATGGTTCATCAAATATGATATTATCAATGACAACACTGAAAAAGGTGCATTACCATCTGCTTTACTTCGACACCTTAAAGACCTTCTGACCCACAATTCCTATAAATGTCCTATAGATGTTACCTCCTTCTTATAGGATGTGACTTCCTTGGAAACTCAGGGACTGTTGCTTTTCTATCGTATCTCCAGAGTCTAATGTTTTACTAAAAGTTAGCACTTTAAAAATTATTATCCATGGGGGTGGAGTCAAGATGGCAGAGTAGAAACAGGACTTCTGCGGGGCTCTAGCTTCCACCTCCTCCAATTCATGTAAAAGGTGACTCTGAAGAAATTATGGAGCTACAGAACCCACAAAATGACAGAGAAGCTAACCTCCCACTGAGGACATCCTGGCAGGCCAGCAGGAATCAGCCAGCACAGTGTTCTGGGAGCCGAGCCCAGCCCCATGTAAACTGAAGGTTTTAGCCTCAGGGTGAACCTGACCAGCTGACAGCTAGAGGGACTTCAGATCACCAGCTGCTGTGGCGGTTTCCAGAATTATCAACACATAGATGCTAAGGAAAAGTGAGAGGTCAGTGCAATGTGGACTTTGGGATCCAGTAGTTTGGGAGTGTGATTGGCCTTTGCCCTCAGGGTGAGAAGTGGCTGAGGCTCTGCAGCCGTGAAGCCACTACTGTGTGTCAGCCTCAGCTTCTGGCCTGCAGATTGTAGCTGGACCAAGCAACCAGTCTGAGGGGTAATCACTCTTGCTTTAACCTGCTTGGATCTGGATTGCAGTCTAGGGTAGAGGTCCTGTGCTGTGCAACCAGCTTGCTAGAGTGTGTGGAGGCTTCAGAGAGGGCACCCAAGTAACACCTTCAGCAGCTGAGAAAACCCCAGCTATTGGGAAGAAGCTCTCATGTCTGGTAGTAGAATCCTACTGTGACAAAAAGCCCAAAAGTCAAGTAATTGAGTGGCAACATGAGCAAATGAGGGAAGGAAACCAAAGAGAGCAATTCAACTTTATACTCCTATTTTGAGGACAAAAAGAATCAAAGCATGGAACAGGAGTAAGAGAGTGAAGTCAGAACTCCTGCACCAAAAGCTTCCAAGAAAAATACAAGTTGGTTACAAGCCATAGAGGACCTTAAAAAGGATTTTGAAAACCAAATAAAAGAAGTGGAGGAAAAATTGGGAAGAGAAATGAGAATAATGCAAGAAAATTATGAAATGAGAATCAACAACCTGACTGAAGAAAATAATAACTTAAAAAATAGACTAACTCAAATGGCAAAAGAGGCCCAAAAAGCCAATGAGTAGAAGAATACCTTAAAAAGCTGAATTTGCCAGATGGAAAAAGAATCTCGAAAGTTCACTGAGGAGAATTATTCCTTCAGAATTAGATAGGAGTAAATGGAAGCTAGTGACTTTATAAGAAATCAAGATACTATTAAACAGATCCAAAAAATGAAAAAAAAAAATAGAAGGCAATGTGAAATATCTCATTGGGAAAACCACTGACCTGGAAAATAGATTCAGGAGAGATCATTTAAAAATTATTGGACTACCTGAAAGCTATGATCAAAAAAAAAACCTAGAAATTATCCTCCAAGAAATTCTCAAGGAGTATTGCCCTGATGTTTTAGAACCAGAAGCCAAAATAGAGGTTAAAAGAATCCACCAATCACCTCCTGAAAAAGATCCCAAAAAGAAAACTCCTAGGAATATTATAGCCAGATTACAGAATTCCAAGATCAAGGAGAAAATATTACAAGCAGCCAGGAAGAAACAATTTGACTATTGTGGAAACACAATCAGGATAACTAAGGATCTGGCAGCATCTATACTGAGGGATCAAAGGGCTCAGAATATGATATTCTGGAGGTCAAAGAAGCTGGGATTAAAACCAAGAATCACCTACCCAGCAAAATTGAGTATCATGTTTCAGGGGGAAATATGGCCATTCAGTGGAATAGAGGACTTTCTAGAATTCCTCATGACAAACCCAGAGTTGAATAGAAAATCTGACATTCAAATACAAGAAGCAAGTGGTGCTTGAGAAGGTAAACAGGGAAAAGAAATCATAAGGAACTTAACAAAGTTGATCAATTTGCATCCCTACGTAGAAAAACCATAATTGTAACTGATGAAACTTCTCAGTATAAGAATAGTTGAAGGGAATAGAAATGTACACACACACACACACACACACACACACACACACACATATATATATGAGGCTATATGGGCATATGAATACGTGAATATGTGTCTATATGTGTACAGGTATAGATAGATAGAGGGCACAGGACCAATTTAATAGAAAGGAATGATACTTAAAAGGTGAAATTAAGAGGTGAGAGAGGAATAAAATAAGAGGAGATGGAGAAAGACAGAATGGGGTAAACTATATCATATAGAAGAGGCAAGGGAAAATTGATACAAGGGAGGGGAAAAACAGGAAAGCGAAAGGAAATGGGTCAAAGTTATTCTCATTGAATTTGGCTTAGGGAGGGAATAACATAGACACTAAATAGGTTATCTCACCCTACAGGAGAGTAGGGGGGAAGGGGATGAGAGGAGGGATGATGGAACAGAAGGTAGGCTGGTGGGAGGGAAGTTGGAAGCATCCACTTTTGAAAAGGGATAGGATCAAAGTAGAGAATAGAACAACTGGGAGGTGGGATTGGAGGGAAGGAAATATAGTCAGTCTTTTACAATATATCCCTTATGGAAATGTTTTGCATTAGCTACACATGTACAACCTATACTGAATTGCTTATCTTCCCAGTAAGGATGGGTGACAAGGGAGGAAGAGAATGAATCTGGAATTCAAAGTTTTAAAATCAAATGTTTAAATATATAAATATAAATATATATATATATATATATATATATAATACCATTAATATTATTTTACATGTAACTGGGAAATGAGATAAACGGGCACTGGATCATAGAGATCCACAGTGCCCTACTAGAAAATTGGAGGGGGTATGGGGGAGGATATGGGAGACAGAGCAGATTGGAGGAGGGGTTATCCTGTAGGATCACTATTTTTGCATGGTGGGTAGGGGGAAAATAGGGAGAAAATTTGTAACTCAAAATCTTGTGGAAATGAATGATGTAAACTAAAAGTTAATAAAGCATTTGAATAAAAAAAACAAAAAATATTTTAAAAATTATCATTCTTTCATTCTTCCTTCCAAAGCCCACTCTGAATTACTCTGACAAATTCTGAGATTGACCAGGTCCCAGCAATAGCTCAATTTGGGCATACAAAGTCTTGATGCTAATGTTCCAAGAAAGATAGGTTTTTTTTTCAACCTAATTCTATTCACTCTCACTGCTTTTGGCTGCTTCTAATTCAACCTCTATCTTTTTTTTTTAATTCTAGTTTGACCCATTTGGGTAACTATGGACATTTCGATTCCTGGTGGAATCTTCTTCATTGTTTTCATAACACTCCTCTCCATTCTCTTCTTCAGTTTTCACCTTTTTCTTGCCTTTTCTTTTCTCTTATCTAGTTAACTCTTTTCCTTCATCAACTCAATCAGATGTCAAATAATTATCCCCCATGAATAGTTGGAAACCTAACAGATTCAGACACTGCTGCATTCCTAAACTAAAATAAGTAGCAATACAGAGAATAACAACCAACACAGGATAATAAATAGACAATCCTTCAGCAATAAAAGATAGTACTTTAATGGAACTCATAATTGATATATAAGCAGTTGGTTGAGTAACCTGATGAGACTGTTGAACTCGTGTGTGTCAAATCAAATCCAACCTCTATCTTACCACTGACTAAGTCACATTAAAGGAAGACCAAATATTGACCAGTCACACAGGAGACCAACGTGAGACAAAAGGAAAGAGAAAGTGAAAATGTCCTGTCCCCAAAGGGCCATTTATACAGAGAAAGAGGAAGAAACGGTGTGTGACAAACTTAGCTTATCAAGTTTGACAGAAGAAACTTACTGTATTATATCACTAGGATCAAGTAGAGGGGGAAAAAAAGCTTATAGTATATTTCAACAGAAACCTTCTCTTCATTACCAGTTACAAAGTGGCAGTGAATTGGGGTCACATCTGTGATTTGAAACATGGCTACAGTATGATAAAGTATGTTATATTTAGGCATGGCATTGAATTGTATGATATGGCATGGTATGACACATCAACATATCCAAGTAATACACAGGCTAGTTTGAGATAGAACATCTTCAATGTCATGAATTTGAGACCTTCCCAGTGTCCCAAACTAAATCAAGATTTAATTTCCTGATTTTGGATTAAAAACTTCACCACTGTATATGTATACACTGCTTTCTAACTTACAAATCTGTTATTTCACTTCCATTACTTTATATGATTCTTACAACTTCATGAGGCAAGTAGAGAATTCCAAAGTTTGACAGTTAAGCAAACCAAGCTCCAGAAAGGCTAAGTGATTGGCCTGAAAGTTACCAAGTCCAATCTTCTCATGTGCTTTAAAATTTATGAAGGATATCTTATACATTATCCCATTTATTCTTCTTCATAACCATTTCATAATAGCCATTTCATGGATAAGGAAATTGGGACCTCAAGAAAAGAAGTAACACAGGTGACAAGAAACAGAGCTAAGATTTCAGAGTAGATACTCCCATTCCAAGCCCTTATTCTTTCTGTTATCCCCTATTTCCTCCTTTGCTTTGACCTTTATTATGAATTTCTCTTGTGTACTGAGGTTTGGATTGGAGGACATCCTAATGGGGCATTTTAAAGGATGAGCCTGCAGGGGCTAGCCCATGAAACATGGTAACTTCTGTAGACATATATAGTTCAAACTTCAAAGGACTTGGTGTTTTTGTATGATGCAGCAAACTTTGAATGGTCTCTCATTCCCCAACCAGTGACAACTGGAAGGGGTTGGGGAGAGGAGAAAAGGCTATGTCAGAGATGACTGGCCACAAAGCCAGGAGCAATGGTCTAGCTACACTCTGGCTCTTACATTCCTTCTGCCCAATGTAGAAGGATTTTTTTTTGGAGGGCAATTGGGGTTAAGTAACTTGCCCAAGGTCACACAGCTAGGTTTTTGTTTGTGTGTGTTAAGTGGCTGAGGCCGGATCTGAACTCAGCTCCTTCTGACTCCAGGGCCAGTGCTCTACTCACTGCACCACCTAGCCACCCCTGTAGAAGGATTCTTTAAGCCTGTCTCTGGAGAGGTAGTGGAGAGGGAGTTTGTACTCCCTGGTAGGATGGCAGGTATGTGCATGTATCAGAGAGCAAATGTCCTCCCTGTGTGAGCTTGAGCTCAGTCTCTTGGCTGCCTCTTCCTTTATTTTTTCCCTTTCCTGAATATAAGTGACTGAACAGCAATACTGAGGAGTATTCCAGCCTTAGAGGCAACCTTGCAAAGTGGAGAAGTTGGAAGCTCCTGGGTTTCTTGGACAGGGTTAGCTGGCAACAGGAGGGGTGCTCTTCAATGATGCCCTTCTTAGAGAAGATGACCGTCTAGGAAGAGGTTAAGGAAAAGACTGAACCCTCAACAGGCCTTCCAGAAGACACAGATGTAGAGGGAAGCTTTAGGGTACTACAGCTGTGAGATGCTACTTCAGCAGGTCCATAAACTATTTCATAGTTTAATGTTTAAATTACTGATACTCCATCAAGTCTTTGTTAGTGAGTGATTAGGCTTTCTTGTGTTAAACATTTCTCTTGCATAGAGGAAAAGAATAACTTTTATTCTTCAGTCTTTCAGTTACGCCCAACTATTTTTGACCCGTTTTCTTGGCAAAGATACTGGAGAGGTTTGTCATTTCCTCCTCCGGCTCATTTTAGAAATAAGGAAACTGAGGCAGACAGAGTTAAGTAGCTGTCTCAGGGTCACATAGCTAGTGAGTATCTGAGGTCAAATTTGAACTCAGGTCTTCCTGATTCTAGGCAAGCATTCTATCCACTGTGCCACCTAGCTGTCCCAAATGAACCTATTTTACATGGTATATTGAATACATTTCTAGTCCCTACTTTTGGAGGAAACCCTGAACTTGAGAAAATATAAACTTTTAGTGGTTCTCCCTGGAGCTCTGGCAATGGAACATCAAGAGTCAGAGTTTGAAGAAAAAGAGTCTGATCTGTCTCCCACAGGACTGAACCCATTCCATATCTTAGCCCAGAGCTGAGAGAGGCCCCTTAACAGAAAGGAGAGCAAATGCTCCCCCCCCAAACCCTCTTCTTCCTAGGCACAGGAGTTATTTCTGTTGCTACAATTTCAATATTTGGTATATTTAGTTTTCTAGGATTTTCTTTCACTCAATCTCCCCCAACCTCAGTTTTGGAAATCCATGAGACAGTCCTTATGTGACACCTCAAAAGAAAAAGGAAAGTTTATCAACACGAGAGATAGAGAATTTGCATAACTTGTTAGTCATGTCACATTGTTAAGGATTCAGAAGTGTACCTTTGTGTAATCATGACCAGGCATACAAAGTACAGAGCGCATCAGTAGGTGGGGATAGGCCACTTTAATCTGTAAAAATCCTGAGGCAGCTTATCCATAAGTAGCTTCTCAACTAATAAAAATCGCCTCTGTATGGAGATGAATATTTCCCATACTTCTCTGGAAAAAAACCAGTAACCTACAATTGATTTTGCCCTGTCCAAATGGAGAACTGATTCATTTAAACCTAGCTTCCAGTCCATTTAAAAATTGGTCTCCGGACATTTTTCAATACCATCCTTCACAAAGCTTATGAATGTTACTGACCTTGCATAATAATTTTTTTCTTACAACATATTAATTATTGTTCTGGCACCCCTGGTCTACTCATGAAACCAATGAAGCATGAAATGCCTCTGTGCAGAGTAGTATTTCATATTTTGTATTATATGTATCAATTACTTTTCTATTTTTGCTAATCCTTTCTCAGGAGGTAAAAAAAAAATGAACCCACCAAATCCTGTGATCAAGCCCGGAAGTGCCAAAGGAGAAAAAATGGGAAAACAACAAACAAGTTTCATCTGCTGTCATATTGAAAGCCAGCAAGAGAAGTATTGCTGCCATGAAAGACCCCCTCATTGTAAGACTGTTGCCAAGCTTAGATGGAAGCAGCAGGCTGCTTGACCAGTAGAGCTCTCTCTCGTAAGGCTATTCCAATAACTTCTCTGTTGGCTTATAATAATAATAAAATGTACAGGAATAAGTTCAGGGAACCAGATTCCCTCCTGGTCCTCGGTTTTAGGCTCTCCCCTTCAGGAGGAAAAACCATTGTCTTAATCCCAGAGAGTAGACAAAGCTTCATTATTAATTATAATCTTAAAAGGGTTAAAGGGTTCCTTGGGCTTTCTTTGGTTCAAAGAAATAATTAATAGAATATAAGCCATCTTGACATCTGAAAGAAGAAGCTTTAGTCCTGAATTCTTCATGCACTGTCTGTCTGTCTGTCTCTCCTTCTCCCCTCCCTTTTCTCTTTCTAAATGCCGGTCATTCATCCTGAACAGAGAAATGCAGGTGTAATCCTTTTTGATTCAAGAGCTCTGTTAAGCCATTATAAAGCTGCTGTAATTTACAGCAAAGGATAAAGCTAACCTAGGAGACCTCAGCCCCAATTTGTTAAAAACTTATTACACCTCATTGGCCACTGAATAGACCAAAAAAAAAAAAAAAAGCTTATCTGAATAAGAGTAAGAAACTTTACTAGCATGAATCTAATGAAAAATGATAGGCTTAAAATCGTCCTGGTTCTATCGATAGGTTCCATTTAGCACTATTTATGATGTTATGGTTTCCTATTTCCTGAGCTATATAAAAGCCAAATGAGTTATTAAAACAATAGCAATGAGTTGATGGACGTTTTCAAAAGTTCTGTTTGTCTATGAGGTCCAACTGAATGACTCAGTGTAAAAGCAAGAATTCCATACTAAAGATCACATCTTTCGTCTTTGTATATATTTAGGGGGAACAAAAATAAATTTGATTATTATAAGTGAAACTGATTTTCTGGTCAAGGCTATCTCTTTCCGGATGATTCACCTCCATAAATGTGAAAGGCAAAATGGTACAACCAAGAAATATGTTAGAGAAGAGGAAAAGGGTCTGTCTCCATAACAGAAAAAGCATTGGGTGTACTCTGTGAAATACTGTTTTGGAATCAAGCTATTCAAAGAGAAGTGTTCCACGGTGATTTGTGTTTGCATTGTAAAAGGAGTTCAAAGGTGTTTGCTCTCATTTTTTTTAAGGTTTTCAAAGTACTTTGTTCATTCTAACCCTATAAACAAAGGTTCAATCATCCCATTGGACCAAGAAGGAAACAGCTCAGAAAGTCTGACCTAAGGAAACATGGATAAAAAAGTGTCCAAGGCAAGATTTAAACCTCAGTATCTCGTAATGCCAGGTCACATACTTTCCCTGCTAATTCACTATTTTCAAGCAGGGCAGGAGCCATCCTTGCAGTTAAAACATAATTTTGGAACTATGATCATTGCCACATCTCAGAGGAGTTATATAATGGCTGTCAGATTTGTCACAAGATAGACACTTGTGCCCTAAACATCCTTTACATTCTTTAATGACAATCCATGATTACCAGCTTGGTAAGGGGATTACTCCACATTTTACTTTTTAAGCTTTCATTAAAATCATAACTAGTGCAACCCACAAATACATTTACTTTTAATACCTTTTCTAATTTTGCCCCTAGGCATTTCTCTGCTGGCATGTTAGGGACATTATTTTATCTAACAAAGTCAACAATTATTGAAATATTTGTTGGATTCTTAAATTCTTAGATGGTTTTATAGATCAAGAAATTTAACTCATAGAGGCTAATTGACTCAGTCAAGGTCACATGGGTTAGCGGCAAAGTGGGATTTGAGCTCAAGCCTCCTGACTCCAACTTAAGTGAATTTTCTACTACACCACATTACCTTATTTTGATGAAGCCTTTAATGAAACACAAATATAATAGTCTGGTACTGACATTCTGTGAAGTGGTATACTTAAGTAGTTAGTTTTTTGATAGTTCAAAAGACTGTGGTTTTCTGAGTATGAAAACAAACATTTTAGGGAGGTGTTTTGACTGTGACATTAAATTTCTATGTGCTCATTTGAAAACCAAAAGTTGGCATGGAATTTTTAAATTCTTAGATCTGAAACTAGGAGACTTCATGGTATTTGCCAATATTTCTTCAAATAAAGCTGGTCACTCAATTCACCACCAGCCTCAATTTCTACGCTCTGCATTTTCCTTCCAACAGTCATGAAAAGTATATTCATTGTAGGTAGATTAGGGATCTCTATGTTTAAGTTCAAATCCAGCCTCAAACACTTCCTATCTATAGTGACCTGGACAAGTCATTCTATCTTAACGAAGGACACCACATTTATGAACATGTGTATACACACACACACACACACACACACATCCATTGTACACATAGATAAATGTGCAAAAAATATTTACAAAATGAGTTGGGGGCAATAGTGGTAGGGGAAATTGGGAAATGTTCCATTTAGAAGATGGTACTTGAGCTGAGTTTTGAAGAATCTCAGAGCCAGAAGTAAGGAGGAAAAGCTAAGACATAACGATGTGATGGAGCATCCCATGTAAGAGCAAGCTGGAAATGCTAATACAGCCTATTCCTCTGTCCCACATGACCCCCATCTTTCTCTCTCTTTACTCTCCCTTTTGGTGATTTCATAAGTTCTAGTAGGTTCTTTTGTCATCTCTTTGTAGATTATTCTCAGAATAACTTTAAGCAAGTTGCTTGATTTAAGTTTCAATTTCTTCATCTATAAAATGAGATGGTTGGATTAGTTCCTTTCCAGGTCTAAATGTATGATTCTAGGATCCTCTATGTCCAGCCCTGGTCAAAATGTAAAGTCTTCCATGAGGGTATTAAAAAATCAATTTATCAAATGAGAAATATTACAGACATAATCAGACAGCAGTTTGTGTGGAGAAGATCTAGAGGCATTCATGGATTGCAAGTTCATTATGAGTAAGCTGTACAATGGGTCAGCCAAAAAAAAAGCAAAATGATCCAACCTGGGTGACCCCAGATCCCCCACAAAAGTTCTGCATCCAATCAATCAGGTTCTTAAATTCACAATTATACTCAAGTCTTTTTTTTTTCCCCGGGGGGAGGGGGAAGGCAGGGAAATTGGGGTTAAATGACTTGCCCAAGGTCACACAGCTAGTATGTCAAGTGTCTGAGTTCGTATTTGAACTCAGGTCCACCTGATTCCAGGAAAAGTGCTTTATTCACTGCACCACCTAACTGCCCCCATACTCAATTCCTTACTCATCATCAACCTACATATCCAAGTGTTTGCCAAACTTTATGGATTCCATCATAAAAAGATCCATTCCTTTCTGTTCTCCCTATACTCAGCCCACATCCAATCCCTTGCCTGAATTATCTCAGTAACCTTCTAATTGATATCCTTGCCTCAGGTCTCTTTTCTGTCTAGTCCACTCTCCACACACTTGCCAAAATTTCTAAGACATGGGTCAGAACATGACATCCCTAAAGTGACAATGACTCTGATGCCTCTAGGAAAAAATACCAACTCCCACACGGCATTTAAAACTCCTCACTTCCCAGTTGGGTTCCAGCCTACCTTTTCAGACTTATTACACATTACTCCCCTTCAGTGCAGACAAACTGGTCTTCTTGCTGTACCTCATACATCATACTCCAAGTCTGTCTCTGAGCCTTCATAGAGGTGGTAGCTCCCTCTCCCCTTAGTATCATACCTTCATACAAAAGTCAAACTTCATCTCCTACTGAAAATTTTCCTGATCTCTAGGACTTCTCATGTTTCCCTGAACCCCCAAGTTAGCTTTTATTCAATCACTATATAATTTGTATTTAATTATATGTGTATCCACTGTTTCTACCCATATAATATGAATTTTTTGAATGGAGGGACTGCTTTTTTTTATAATTTTTCCCCTGTGTATTCTCAGTGACTGCCATAGTTTAGTATTAATACTAAGTTGATATTTAATTAATACTAATTGATAGGTGCTTAATAAACACTGATAGATTGATTTTTCCAAGATGGGAATCAGGAATAGGGACAGAAAAATATTCTCTTTGGTGAAGAGGTATAAGATTTTGGTAACTTTCTGTGTTGATTACATTCAATTTCTACATACAAATAATTTCATTCTATAGTTTCAAATGAGACAATATTTGTGAACAGATTGGCATGGTATGGTGGGAGCTTCTATTAAGTTTCTGCTAGCCCACATAGTTAGACAAAATGATTAGCAAACCCTCAGAAAACCTAGTTCTGTGCCCTGTGTATTAGTAGGGCAACTCCATGAGGACACAAATGTTGATTTAGATCTTGTACTTTAAAGAAGTCACTTTGTAGAGTATTAAAATAATGACCATGTAATTTCAGAATCAAATTAGAAGACCAGTGAATAAAAGAAGACCTATACTTTGTGCTCAGAGGCAAGAAATATTTCTCACAAATTGTTGATCTATAAAAATAAAAGGTTTACCTTTATTTTTCTTTTTTCTAGGTATAATTGTTACTCAGATACATTCCTACCACCACCACCCCCCCCAAGTCTATGGCAATTCTATCATCCTCAGCTGAACAAAAATGAGTTTATTTTTAATGCCCTGGAATACATATAGCATTGTCCTGCCAATGCTTCCAACACTGAAGTGTTTGTGTTATTAACATCCTCTAAAATTTACTATAGTGACTAATTTGCAAGAGTCACTGGACAGAAATCATGTAGCATGATTTACACTTCATGCAAAATCTTTACTAACTGGGGCCTCATAAATTTGATCATTTAATAATTTAGTGCTAAGCCTCTTATTTTAATGAAAGGAGAGTTAACAGGATTATTATCAATGCTATTTTAGTTAGTTTTAATTATGACATTATGATAAAACATTCTATTTAATTTTTTAATATTTCAACTCAAAATTAATTTTCAAAGTCTTTAATTCTAGTCCGTCTGCATAATTATAAGGCATTGTAACACCTATTGCAATTGAATGTCTCCCAAGTACTTTTAATGATAGGGACCTGTAAAGTGGTATCTCAGTTAACAAGAGGACTGGGAGTTGGTATTTCTTTTTCTGAATGACATCAGGTATTGTCCTCAATGTGAAATTAAGAATTTCTTCTCTTTCTGCCTAAGCAGCGAACCATTAGTAACAGAACAAAAATAAAGTATAATTTGAACACATTTATGGCATTCCCAGAGTGTTCTGTGTTTATTTTGCTTGGAAAAATGAAAATGTGAGTTTAAAGACAGTAAGAACCTCTCAGAAGCTTCTCATGCCACCTTCTGACTCTTCCAACATCAGAGTGAAGTTCCCAATTTTGTACAAAGCTATATTCGGTTGCTACAATGGCAGGTGTTGGAGTCTGTGCAGCTTGCAACTTAAGACCACCATCTACTGGCTCTGTCTAAAGCTGCAAAAGCTTTTCATCTGTTTTTCAAACGAATACTGAGCAGTTCTGGTGGGGAAAATGTCACAGGAAACCCCATTCTTCAGAAACCTGCCTTATTGGTCCCTCCCTGTCTTTCCAGAGCCTTGATCTTCATTTTGATTTTCCTAAGGACATAACCTTTCTTCAACTAATTTCCAAAACTAAAATGTTACCAAAACAGAAAATTCACCTTAGTCTATAACATTATTTACTTCCAGTCTTTCTCCAATGGAGTTGATTCTTCTGAAGCATGGTTGATTGACAGGCATGAATATCAAAATTTATGCCCAAGTACAGAACAGATACTTCATCGAGGTCAGGATTCCAATTAATGCCTAATGGGATGACACTTCAGAAGAGAAGACTCTTTTATTACTCACTTGTTTTACATTCATTCCAGAACTGGCTTCACCTCCACTGACTTTGGTGGGATGCTGCTGACCTGAACTGGACATGGACCAGTAATTCAGGTCAAAGCATTCTCTGGAACCATTCAGATACCCATGGTAGTAACTGATGGAGCTGAATGAAAATTAGGGTCATGAATACCCCCTTGAATTGCAGTGCCTTGGGGCCTTTAGGAATAATTAGTGCACATAGAGCATTTACCTGTGGCTGACTAAATTAAATTCATAAAACAGCTCCCTGTCCTAGATAGACAGCCTCTCCCCCACCCCCACAAGCCTGTGTATTCAAATTCATTGGCAGGTAAGCATTGTTCAAATCACGGTCCATTCACCTTCCAACTAGGATTCAGCAGCACAGCCTAATATTCCCCATGGTTGCCTAGCCACCCTAATATTTCTTCTAATATTTAGTAGCCAATCTTGGCATGTCAATATTAATCCCCTATAAATTAATATTAAAAAATAATTTTTAGAATCCCCAAGTATATTTTACTGTACTCTCCCAACATTGACATGATATGCAGCCAGGGTGAACTATAACATAAACACTAAGTCAAATGGCCACCTACCTCTAAGGGTTGGTCATCTGTCCTTTCTTCACTCTTTCCTCATCTATTCTTAAGACTATGAATATGTGGATATAGTGCAGATAATCGGCTATAGATGGTCTAGGTATCATCTACAGTACAGATAGAGTTCACCTGCAGATGATTCCTATTTGTCTCTATCCATGACTTCCCTCCTAAGTATCAGACCTGCTTTTCCTACTTCTTATTGAAAATATCTACAAAATATTTAACCCGCAGAGAGACTGGATCGTATTATGAGAATAGTGCTAAGTTTAGAGTCAGGAAGGTTAGAGTTCAAATCTCATCTTTGATAATTCCTAGTTATGTAAGCATGAACAAGTAAGCTAACCTCTCTGCCTCAGTGTCCTCATCTGTAAAATGGGATAAAAATATCTGTCTCCATATCTAATGCACAGGGTTGTTAAGGATAAAGTATAAAGTATGTAAAGGAACATGCAAATTTCAAACAGTGTATTAATACTTAATCTTTTACTGACTTAATCATTGAGGAGCCAAATAATATGGTTACACTAATTGTAAAATACAAATCCCCCCAAAGATGGTTATTTGTGAGGTACAGGTTCATTAATAGGATGAAGAATGATAGACCATTGATTGGGGTAACTTTTGGAACCAGACTTGAAGATCCTGATACAAACAGAAGACGCATAGAGATGGAGAAAGGGAATTCATAGCAACCTGCAGGAACTCACTTGGAGCTGTAGAAAAGTAGCCACATGGTACCAAGAAAACAGAAAATTAGACAGAAGCACTTGCCTCAAAGAAAGTGACCAGGACTCTGGGAGGGAGGGTTCTTGGGCCAGTCAGAACAAAGCGAGTCAAGAGAAAAGCCAAGCTATTGAATCTTTCCTTCAAATGACAGACCCCCAAATAGTAAAGCTCCATCTCCTTTCTGATCTTGCTTTCCTTCGCATTAGCCTGAAGCCTTGGGAAGGCAGGGTAGCTAACTAGTGCTATGAATAGAGAACTGGACTTATAGTCATGAAAACTCTTGAGCTCAATTTCCATCTCATTCAGTTATGAATGTGTGACTCTGGACAAATTACTCTAACCACTGTTTGCATCAATTTTCTCATCTGAAAAATGTGGCTGCTGCTGTTTGACCTTGGTTTTCAAAGAGGAACAATGACATCATGTGGTGATACCTTGTCTCATGGATGAACTGGATTTAACTGAGACAGAGCTGCACAAAGCCATCAGCCTCACTCTCTTTTTCAGTCATGGGAACCCGGTGGCAATACAAAAGTCAAGATGACTGACAATGGCCTGGGATGCAGTGGACGACCTTGGCATCTTTGAGATCTGACCAAGCTCTAAGCACTCCACAGTGTCTGATTCAACTGCCTTGGAACAAATTGTTCTCATCCACCCATTCCCCTGGGGTAAGTCTTCACACGCTTGAGGCAGACATTCACTAACTCACCAATGGATTTGAAGCCCATTCAGGTCAGTTACTTCAACTTAGTTTAGTCTGTCTACTGAGAGAATTTAACAACTTCTTGGAGCCACAGGTGAGAGTTGAGTGCCAAGAAGACACTGAAGATGAATGAGCAGCCCTGAAAAGGGCTTGGCACCCTCATGCCAGACGTGCTGGTCCTCCCTGAACATCTCATACGCATATGCCAATAATGCATCAACCTCCCTGGACTGATAAGATGATAAAAAGAAAAAATAATTATAAAGCACTTAAATTTTAAAGTGCTATGTAAAATTTAACCATTATTAAGTGTTTATTTTGTCTTTATAAACAATAATAATCACTGACAATTGCTAGTGCACTAGCATGTAGTTTTGGAAGTACAGTTGGAAGGGAGCAACTGTGGGGCAAACATCCCCAGTGAAGAGACAGAGAAAGATCTAACATTGACCAGAAATGCCTCCGGCTCAGGTTCAGGTATCATGATACTACTTCTCAGAGTACAGAAGGAGCCCCATGGGAAGAAGGAATTAGCAGAAGAGTGATGGGCGCCATCCCCTTTAACTCTACTATATACGTATCAGCTATTCATGATGTAATTATAGTGACCAACTATATACTCAGAGATGCAAAAACATACCTCCTTCCCTTCTTTATGGGAGACTCTGAGTTTAAATGCAGCATGAACTTTCAGACAATTCATTTGTTGTTTAATTTTGTTAATCTCTCTCTCTCTGTGTCTGTCTCTCTCTCTGAATAATAAATGAGTAGAAGCAAAAGAAAGGAAATATTTAGAAATTAAGGAGATGAGACAAAGATCTTATTTAAAATTGAAAAGAAAAATGGAACATCAGTTTATTGATACACCCTTCTTCCCTAGAAGACATCATCAAGTTTCATGGATTCAAATTATCTTACAGAATCACTTTCCAGAACTGTCATACAAATTCAGGATATTAAAGGAATAAGACAAGCCAACAAATACTGAAAGTAGCAGGCCTTTATTAGTCAGCAAGTCAATAAAATGTATTAAATTCCTTTATTATCAGGCATTGTGCTAAGGGCTGAAGATAAAAGAAAGTAAAAGATGGTTTTTGAGGAGCTAACAATCTAAGGAAGGAGACAAGTCATGCAAAGAAAAAATCTAAGGGCAAGCAATTTATATAAGTGATAATTTGGAAATGATTAACAGAGAGAAGGCACAAAGAATAAGAAGGATTAAAAAAGTCTTCCAGTGGAAGGAGGGAACTTTAGGGGGGTCTTGAAGGAAACCAGGGGGCTGAAATCAACAGAAAGAAAATTCCAGATATGAGGGTCAGACAGTGAAAATGCCAGGAGTAGGGAGATCAAGTGTCTTGTTGGAGAAATAGCAACAAGGCCAGTGTCAGTGGTCGGGTACAAAGTATAAAAAGACTGGAAATGTTATGGAGAGGAGAGGTTATGAAGGGTTTTCAGTGTCAAAAGGGATTTTATATTTTATCTTGGAGTTGGTATGGTGCCACTTGAGTTTACTGGCCTGTTTAAATTCACATAGATTGTGATCATATCTGGGAAGAGAAACACACCTCAGTAAGGTCAATAAGGAAAACTCATCAGACCTCAGGTACAATGGATTTCAAGTCATGACAAAAGGAGAAAAGGGTAAAAAGGAGAGGCTGCCTCCAAATTAGACACAATGTCAACAGCCCTAATTCCTAATATATGTGGGAGATTGCTGGAAAACCACCTCCTCCATATTTATATCCCCATCAGGGTCTTAGATTATAAAAGGGAGAGGAAAATAGGCCTTCATTCATGGGTTCAATTGGTTACTAATTTCTGATGTCATAGGTAGGGGGTTGCTAGGGATTAGCTGGCAAGGCCTTATTTGTATTATCCTGGCACATGGAAATCTCTAGAAAAGAGTAGGATGAAGAGTTATATCTAGAGAAGAACTAGCCTACTGCAAGGGGAAATAGGCAATTTTTTTAAAGTGGTTTGATTTTGCTATTATACTCCATTCTTCAGCAACAGGAAGACAACCACACAGGCGTGAGCCATTATCATCAACAATGCACAGCTGGACTTAATCATAGAAAAAGAATATTAGGCAGGAAGTAAATCCCACAATCAAGATGAGACTCCAAAACCTCTTCCACGAAATAACAGAATTTAGGGTTGGCAAGGACCTCAATAGTCATCTAGTCTATATCTTAAAAGGAATCATTGCTAAAACATACCTCCCAAATGGTCACCCTTTCTCCTTGAAAACCTCCAATGAGGAAAAAAAACTCACCATACACCAAGGCACTCCATTTTACTTTTGAACAATTTTAATTATTAAGATTATTTTGTCCCTAACATCTACATTTCTTCTTTAGAACTTCCACTCATTGCTCCTGCTTTCAGCTGGTGGGATCAAATTTAGGTCCTATCCCCTTTTGTTTTTGGCAGGGCTTCATGTACTTTTATGTAGCTATCATTCCCTCCCCCTCAAAGAATCTCTTCCTCAAGTTAAACATCGCATTTCCTTCACCTAATGCTTACATAAAAAGTTTCCTTGTGACCACTTACCTGGTCATACTTCATTGAAAACTCTCAAGTTTATCAATATAATTCCTAAACTATAGCAACTCACCCGAATAAAATTCACCAGATATGATACTTCAGAGCAGAGGAGAAATGAAATAGCATTTTATTATGCTTAGTTCTGACACTTGATGATGTCCAAGATCACCTTAGTTTTCATTTTGACTCTCACATCACAATAGTTTAGTCCACTGAAATCTCCAGAGCTTTTTTCCTGACAAATGCCAAACAATGCCTCCATCACTTTGTACAAGACGATGCTTTGACCTCAAGCATAAGACTTAAATTCATCACACCAGATTTAGACTGATACACTAAGCTGCCAATGTCTTTGTGGTTCCTGATTCTTTTATCCCGTGTCATATATGCCTTTATGTTATTCATTGATAAAATGGTTAATCAGGAGAAGAGCAAGTAGAAATCCTTGGATCACTCCACTGGAGACTTCTTGCCTAGTTGACATTTAATGATCATTTATTCTTTAAGTCAAGGTACTCACAATAGGAGAATACCTACTTAAGAGGGCACTGTTGGCATATGGCCTCCATGCCCATTATGAGCAGCATTTGGGGAAAGGCGGGGTATCCACATTCTAGCTGATGGTTTAGAGTCCCCTCTGGTCTCAAACACATGTTATTTAGAGAAAGAGTCAGTATGACACTAATATCCTGTTATTTATAGCAGTAGTAAAATGGGAGTATTTTCTAAATTTCCTAATAAGGAGTGAGGAATGAGAAGTAGGAAATAGGAATGAGAAGGAGAAAAGCAGGAAGCTTAAGCCTAAAGGTATCATTCCAACAAGAGGCTGAAAAAGGAGAGTGCTGGGGTCAAGCCAGAAAAACTAGTTTTCTTGAAAGTTGGGATCCCATCCCTGAACCAACAGGGATGTGGTCTTCGGTCAGAAGTTACTTCCACCACTCTTCAATTTAGGACACATTATGATTATCCAGGTATTCGAGTTATGCTAGACTTAACTAAATTTGCTGGACCTGGGTTTCTTTCAGCTTCTATGCATCCTGGGTAAAGTTTGAATTCATAATTTCTAATTCATTTAAAATACCTTCACAGACAGACCTGTGGTGAACCTGGTAGGGACTGTGTCTTTCAAAGGATGAGAATATATTAAGAATATATATAATATATTAATATACATTAGTATATTAATATATATAATATATATTATATATATAATATAATAAGAATATATTAAGAAGGTCATCAGAAAATTCCAACCGCCAATTTTGAGGCTTCTGGTCCTTCAAATTGATCTCATATAAACATAAGAAAATATCAATAGATCTGCTTTCATTAAGAATAACTTAGGGGGTGGCTAGGTGACACAGTGAATAGAGCACCAGCCCTGGAGTCAGGAGGACCTGAGTTCAAATCCAGCCTCAGACACTTCACACACTTACTAGCCGTGTAACTTTGGGCAAGTCACTTAACCCCAATTGCCCTCCAAAAAAAAAAAAAAGCAAAAGATAAAAGAATAACTTAGGATACATCCTGTGAATAGACAATACTCTTCCTGATAGAATAGGTCACTGAGGTTATGTTCACCATAGGCATAATATGATTATTTCCTCCATCACTTTGTACAAGATGCTACTTTGACCACAAGACTTTACATTTATATCTAGTGAAATTTATAACACCAGATTTACTAAGTTGCCAATATCTCTGTATAATCACTATTCGGTTTTCTGATTTATTATTTAGTGACTGCAAATGGCAAGTGAGGGTTTCTCATGAGAGGCCTCAGCTTTGGACTCACACCAATAGGCTTTAATCCTGGGGTAGCCTGACACTGAAAAGAGGGGAGAAACGTTTTTTTCTCTTCTTTCTGTCTTTTTATGCCCCATAGGAGTTCCAGAAAAAAAATATATTAAAGCAAAATACTAATCAGGGGCAATCGCAGAAGGAAGGCATTAAGATTAAGAATATAAAGTGACTTTTAGAAGGCGGAACTTCATCTGAGCCTTGAAGGAATCCAAGGAAGTCAGGAGATAGCACCAAGGAGGGAGAGGTTTCCAGGCATGGGGGACAGAGAGAGAAAATACCTGGAGTCAGAAATGGGGTGTCGCCTTTCCCCCAAGATGGAGCCGAAGGCAAAGAAGGAAGCCGCTGCCCCCCCCAAGACAGAAGCCAAGTCCAAGGCTTAGAAGGCCAAGAGGTCTGTGCTGAAGGGTGTCCACAGCCACAAAAAGAAGAAGATCAGAACATCCCCCACCTTCAGGAGACCCAAGACCCTGAGACTTCGAAGGCAGCCCAAATACCCTCAGAAGAGCACCCCTCGCCGGAACAAGTTCGATCACGATGCCATCATTAAGTTTCCTTTGACCACTGAGTCTGCTATGAAGAAGATTGAGGACAACAACACCCTAATCTTCATTGTGGACGTCAAGGCCAATAAGCATCAGATCAAACAGGCTGTAAAGAAGCTGTATGACATCGACGTGGCCAAGGTCAACACACTGATCTGGCCTGATGGAGAGAAGAAGGCCTATGTCTTCCTTATTCCAGATTACGATGCTTTAGATTTTGCCAACAAAATTGGAATAATCTAACTTCTTGTGTCCAGCTGTGTCCTGTTCCACCTACAATAAAAAGTTTTCCAGAATAAAAAAAAAAATGGGATGTCATGTAGAAAGAGCAGCAATTGGTCCAGTATCACTGTCACACAGAATACATGTTGGGAAGTAAGATGTCAAAAGGCTTAGAGAGTAGGAAAGATCAAGGTAAAAATACCCATTTCTCATAACTGTCATTCAGCAAGTTGTACTCATGGAGCAGTTAGATAATCACTCAGCAAATAGAGCTCTGCGCCTAGAGTCAGGAAACTTAAGTTCAAATCTGGCCACAAAGATTTATTAATTGTGTAATCCTAGGCAAGTCACTTGGCCTACATTTGCCTTAATCCACTGGAGAAGGAAATAGCAAAGCACTGCAGCATCCTTGCCAAGGAAACCCTACAAACAGTATAGTCTACAGGGTCACAAAGAGTCAGACATGACCATGTGACCGAACAATAAAGTTGGGCTCAAGGAAGGAAACCCAAAACAGAAAAGGAATTCTGGAACTTGAGGTCTTATATCAGATTCACTAAGATAATCTCAAGTACTTGCTGCCACACCTACACTTTATTTTTTTATGAATGCTTTCCAATTACATATAAAAATAATTTTAACATTCATTTTGTAAATTTCAAATTTTCCCCCTTTCTCCCTCTCATCCCTCCTCCCTAAGATGGTAAGCAATTTGGTAAAGGTTATACATGTGCAATCATGCAAAATATATTAGTCATGTTGTAAAAGAAAACACAGACCAAAAAATACACAAAAAAGTAAAGAAAGTGAAAAATAGTATGCTTCAATTTGCATTTCATCATGAATCCTTTGGTATTGTCTTAGATTATTGTATTACTAAGAAAAGCTTAAGTCATTCACCATTGATTATCCTACAATGTTGCTGTTACTATGCACAATGTTCTGCTTACTTCACTTCACATCAGTTCATGTAAGCCTTCCCAAATATTTTTGGAAATCAACCTGCTTGTTTTTTATAGAACAGTAGTATTCCATTGCAATCATATGCCACAACTTGTCCAGACATTCCCCAATTGATGGATATCTCCTCAATTTTCAGTTCTTGGTCACCACAAAAAGAGCTGCCATAAATATTTTTATACAAATAGGTCTTTTCCCTTTTTATTTAAATCTCTTTGGAATACAGCCTAGTAATGGTATTGTTGGATCAAAGAGTATGCAGTTTTATAGCACTTTGGGTATAGTTCAAAATTGCTCTCCAGGATAGTTGGATCAGTTCACAACTCCACCTATAATAGTCCCAATTAGTGTCCTAATTTTCCCACATCCCCTCCAATATTTATCATTTTTTTCTTTTTTTTTTAATTTATTAGTTTAGTTTCAGTTAACAAGATTCAATTCCATAGTTCCTTGATTTTCAAATTTCCTTTACTTCCCTCCCCCTTCCCCTCATGACAGCATATAGTACAGTATAGGGTCTGCAAATGCATTCATATTAAACATTATTCTAATTACAAAGGCATATTGTACTAGGTGGGATGAAAGATGGTAAGGAAGAAGTAAAACCAAACCATGAGAAGAACAAGATCATTTAGTTTGCTTCCATCAGGATTCAGGCTCAGTTCTTTCTAGTTATATCTCTGGATGGCGCATTTCTCACTTTCTTGAGTCATTCGGGATTAACTTATATCACTGCATTGCTGAAAAGAGTCCAGTCTGTCATAGTTGGTCATCACAGATATGGTATGTCTGTGATTGTATACAAATTTCTTCTGATTCTACTCTTCTCGCTCAGCATCAGTTTGTATAAGTCTCTCCAGGTAATTATGAAATCCGTCACCTCCTCGTTTCTTATAGCACAATAAAATTCCATTACATTCATATACCACAACTTGTTTAGCCATTCCCCAATTGATGGGCACCCCTTTAGTTTCCAATTCTTTGCAACCACAAAAAGGGCTGCTAAAAATATTTTTGTACATATGGTTCTTCCTCCCACTTCTATGATCTCTTTGGGATATAACCCTAGAAGTGGTATGGCTGGGTCAAAGGGTATGAAATTATTTATAATCCTTTGGGCATAATTCCAGATTGCTCTCCAGAATGGTTGGATGAGTTCACAACTCCACCAGCAATGTATTAGCGTTCCAATTTGCCCACATCCTCTCCAGCATTTGTCACTTTCTTGTTTTGTCATCTTAGCCAATCTGACTGGAGAGATGTGGTATCTCAGAGTTGTTTTGATTTGCATTTCTCTAATTAATAGTGATTTAGAGCATTTCTTCATATGCTTATAGATGTCTTTAATTTCTTTCTCTGAAAACTTCCTATTCATATCCTTTGACCATTTCTCAATTGGGGAATGACTTGTATTCATATAGATTTGGCTCAATTCTCTATAAATTTTAGAAATGAGTCCTTTATCAGAGACACAAGTTGTAAAAATTCTTTCCCAATTTCCCACCTCCCTCTTGATCTTGGTTACATTGGCTTTGTTTGTGCAGAAGCTTTTCAATTTAATGTAATCAAAATTATCCATTTTGCATTTTATAATGCTCTCTAATTCTTGTTTGGTCTTAAAATCTTCCCCTCTCCACAGATCTGTCAGGTAAACTATTCCGTGCTTTCCCAAATTGCTTACAGTATCATCCTTTACACCTAGATCATGCACCCATTTAGACTTGATTTTGGTATATGGTGTTAGATAGTGATCTATGCCCAGTTTCTGCCATACTGTATTCCAGTTTTCCCAGCAGTTTTTGTCAAATAGTGCATTCTTATCCCAAAAACTGGGGTCTTTGGGTTTATCGAACAATAGATTGCTATATTCATTAACTGCTGGGTCTCCTGCACCTAATCTATTCCATTGATCCACTACTCTACACCTCTGCCAGTACCAAGCAGTTTTGATGACTGCTGCTGTATAATACAGATTAAGATCTGGCATAGCTAGTCCACCTTCCCTAGCATTTCTTTTCATTAATTCCCTTGATATTCTAGACCGTTTGTTTTTCCAAATAAATTTTGTTATTATTTTGTCTAACTCTACAAAGTAGTTTTTTGGTAAATTGATTGGTATGGCACTAAATATATAGTTTAGTTTGGGTAAAATTGTCATTTTTATTATATTAGCTCGACCCAGCCACGAGCAATTGATATTTTTCCAACTATTTAGATCTGATTTTATTTGTGTGAGAAGTGTTTTGTAGTTGTGATCATATAGATTCTGGGTTTGTTTTGGCAAGTAGATTCCCAAATATTTTATAATGTCTACAGTGACTTTAAATGGGATTTCTCTTTCTATCTCTTGCTGTTGAGTTTTATTAGAGATGTACAGGAATGCTGAGGATTTATGTGGGTTTATTTTATATCCTGCAACTTTGCCAAATTTATTTATTGTCTCAAGTAGTTTTTTACTTGATTCTCTAGGATTCTCTAAGTATATCATCATATCATCTGCAAAGAGTGAGAGCTTGGTCACTTCTTTGCCTAATTTGATTCCTTTGATTTCTTTTTCTTCTCTAATTGCTACTGCTAACGTTTCTAGTACCAGATTGAATAAGAGGGGTGATAGTGGACACCCTTGTTTCACTCCTGATCTTATTGGAAAGGCTTCTAGTTTATCCCCATTGCATATAATACTTGCTGATGGTTTTAGATAGATGCTAGCAACTATTTTAAGGAAGGCTCCATTTATTCCTATACTTTCTAGTGTTTTTAATAGGAATGGATGTTGTACTTTGTCAAAAGCCTTTTCTGCATCTATTGAGATGATCATGTGGTTTTTGCTAGTTTTGTTGTTGATATGCTCAATTATATTGATGGTTTTCCTAATATTAAACCATCCTTGCATTCCTGGAATGAATCCTACCTGATCAGGGTGTATTATTTTTGTGATAAGTTGTTGGAGTCTTTTGGCTAATATTTTATTTAGAATTTTTGCGTCTAAATTCATGAGGGAGATTGGTCTATAATTTTCTTTCTCTGTTTTATCTCTTCCTGATTTAGGAATCAGTACCATATTTGTGTCATAGAAAGAGTTTGGTAGGACAATATTTATCATTTTCATACTCTGCCATATCAGTCAGACAGGTGTGAGGTGGCACCTCGGAGTTGTTTTAACTTGCATTTCTCTAATCAACACCTATCCTTTAGAAAGTGATTTTGGCATATGTCTCACTGATCAGGCTAGAGAACAAAAGGGTTCAGGTCAAAACTCATTACTTATAGAAGCAAGACAAAGTAAAAATTAAAAAAAAAAACAAAAACAAAAACAAAAACAAAACCCAAAGAAACAATATGTGCAACGGGGTTCACTCTACATGGTAACTGCTACTATTTATAATTATTGCAAAACATTTCAAAATAGTTTAATAGATAGACATCGGGCTATGTCCTTACTAGTTGATGGTAGAAAGTTCAAGCCAGTAAATGAAAAAAATATAAAGATATCTGACAATAATAGCACAATTTAAGGATGTGACAAAGATACTCCCTATGCAAGTTAGATGCTCAGTTATCAGGTGTGATATAGCCATCCCACCTAGGGCATTATTTTCTATTTTCCCAAATTTCAACTGATCTGAGCACCATCATATCTTGAATTTCTTTACTCTCTCAGCTGTCTTTTGACTATTTAGCTGTAGTTACGACTTCTAGGAAAAGAAAGAGTTCAAGAAACAGTCCAAACAAGTATATGTGTGTGTCTATCTATCTATCTGTCTATCTTTATACATATGTATGTTTATGTGTATATATGTGTGTATATGTGTACATATGTGTACATATACACACATATACATTATACACACACACACACATATATATATATTTTGGGAGGGGGGTGTTTTATACACTATTTGCACATAAATCTTGTAGCAAAGTTTAGCAACTTTTGAAAGCAAAGTGTTTTAGTCTGGCTTGGAAATTTTTTCTCTTAAAATTGAGATTGATGTTTACATTGCAGGTACATCAAAGAAATTCCCCCAAAACTCTGCTTTATGGGCTTTTCAAGCAACTAGCCCTAAGAGGAGACCTATTAATCTGTGGTGTGAAAGTCATTATCACATACAAGGCTGCCTCCTCCCCTCAAGGCTGCCTTTGTCATTTTCTTCCAGAAGGAAGACCATTAAGTCTATCATGTCAGCCAAACCACATCCAGCAAAAGAGCAATAAAAGGGAATTTCGTGGCTCCTTTATAGGAGGTGCCAATAAGTCTTAATCATTTAGTACAGGCCCTGGACATGATGCTAATTCAGAAAAGGAGAAAGAGGAAGAAGAGGAGGAGGAGAAAAGGGAAGGATGAGAAAGGAGGAGCAAGGAGAGATAGAAGGAAGAAGAAGGAGAGGAAGGAACAGGGTCCCTGGATCATGCTGGTCATGAAGTTTAATTGGAACTAATCTAAAGCAGTTATTGAGCTTCCTAACATTGCCTGACACATTGTAAGCACTTAATAAATTATTTGTTGACTTAGTCTCTGACCTATATGCAAAAGTTGTTCTTTCTGATGTCTAATCATCATGAAAATTAAGGTTCTCCACTATCTCCCACTCCAGACTTTTTTTTGGAGGGCAATTGCGGTTAAGTGACTTGCCCAAAGTCACACGGTTAGTGTGTCAAGCATTTGAGGCCAGATTTGAACTCAGGTCCTCCTGACTCCAGGTCCAGTGCTCTATTCACTGTGCCAACTAGCCACCCCATCACTCCAGACTTCTACAAAAAGCTAAGGCAGAAAGCGTTCCATAGAAAGGAAAGCTTTAACTGGTTCTATCTTTTGTGAAGTCAATGGCAGTTCAGAAAACGATTCCTGTGCCTCTCAATTATACAATTTGAAGACTTATATGAAATTTCATACAAAGCTTAGACATGCCAGTATGCAGTAGACTTCATTATGGCACATTTCTAACTTTCACAATGGAAGGCTTGGGAGATACCTGGAGATAAGAACATGGGGGTACAGACAACAAGAAAAAGATACATTCTGACAGCTTCATACCAGAGCCAGGGAAGGTGTACTACCAAGGAGGCTCCCCCAATTTCAAGTACAATGGTTATCAAGTAATGGTAAAGGAAACATTGGAAATTAACACTTGTCCTGCAGAGAGGTCATCTCCAGTTCTGGTACACCCAACTTTACCAGCTCTTTGTTATACACCCAGCTTTACCAACTCTTTGTTATAACTCAGTTTTGCCAGATCTTTGTTATACACCCAGCTTTGCCAGATCTTTGAAAGGAGCTTCTCTAGACAGTGTGTTAGCACAATCTCTTCTTCACTAATACACTCTAATGACATGGGGGAGAACAAGGATCTGCAGAAACTCGTTCAAACTGGTTCACAAGAGCTGATTATTAAATTTTCAGGGTGTCCCATTTACAACACAGTAATCTGCTACACTATAAATCAAACACTACAAATCAGGGCTTGATTTATTAGTTTATTCTCTACTGAAAGTGATGGGAAAATGTGAATAATAGAGATTAAACTTTAAATTTCACTTAGTTAAATTTTTAAAAAGTACACCCCTGAGTTGGCCCCTGGGTAGTGAGTTTTGTTTTGACACGGGTAGGGCAGATGCTTTCAGGTATGTCTAATTGATTTCTCATCTCTGATTTCAAAGGCAAGGAGATTCAGAGGATTCTGTAGTGAGGCATAGGTAAGGTGCTAATTTCCAAAAAACAGTAAGATAATAGAATGTGCTGAGGACAGACATAATCTTCCCCAGGAGAAACTAAGCATACCAAAAGAGAGACATTAAGAACAATTTGAAGAGAATGCTTCAATCTTGATGCCAGTTTTAATCTTTCTTGAATTCAGGTCTTGCATTATCAGCTCCTATCAGACACTTCATCCTGTATGTCCCGTTAGCATTTCAGATTTGAAATGTCCAAAACAGAACTTACTATCTTGCCACCTGAACTAGCCCCTCCTTTTGATCTCTCAATTTCTGTAGAGCATACCATGATCCTTGCAGTAAACCAGGTTCACGATTTTGTCATCATCATCTGCCCTTTCCTCTATCTCAAGTCTCATATCCATCTGTCTTCCAATTCTATGACCAAAGATCTATCTCACATTCATTCTTTTTTCTCTGTTTTCAAATATGCTCCTTTGTCACATTCAGAGGATTATAAAAACCTCCTAACTGATGTCTCTGCTTTCAGTCTCTTGCCTCCCCGATTCATCTTCCACAACGCTACCAAAATAATCTCCCTGATGTACAGGTATGACCATGTTACTGTCCTTTTCAAAAATCCTAGCGGACAAAATAAAAACTCTTCATCCTTAAATTTAATATTTACAACAAAGTGATATATACATACACAGCCTCCCCTTCACAAACTATATTGCAGTCAAACTAGAGTTAGCTGTTTTCTAATGTTCTTCATTCTTCTACCTCTGTGTATTTTCACAGACTGTTTCCTCTTTGCCATATGTGCTCTCTTCTCAGTTTAACCTCCCAGAATAATTTCTTTTCTTGAAGGTTCAGTTCATATGCAACCTACCTTATATAAAATTATCTGACCCACATGATACCCCCATAGAGGAACTCCAGGTTTAATTCATCCAAAGATGAGCTTGTTAAGTTTACTAAGCTTCAGAGTTCCTAGATCAAAGAAAAATTTTGTGAACAGGTAGAAAGAAACAAAAGGTCAGCTAAAGAATTTAAGAATTATACTCTCAATTAATGGAGTGTGTGTAGGGGGAGTAGAGTGTGCTTTACTAAAAAGCAGAGGAAAATGTTGTTTAGTCATTTCAATTGCGACCAACTCTGTGTGACCTTTTTATGGGATTTTTCTTGACAAAGATACTAGAATAGTTTGTCATTTCTTTCTCCAGCTCAATAGATGAGGAACTGAGGCAAACAAAGTTAAATGACTTGCCCAGGGTCACACAGCTAGTGTCTGAGGCCAGATTTGAACTCATGAAGATAAGTTTTCCTTATTCCAAGTTCAGTATTCTATCCACTATGCCACCTAGTTAGTCCAAGGAAAATAACTCACATTAAACATTACCTTGTTTTGGCAAGGCTAAGTTTTATTCTGGAGAATGCGTGTATCTTTCTGAGAAACCCATGTTCAGGGAGAATTTTGAAGCAAAAATTTCGTGGGGAAAAAGAGTTGAAAAAGTTAAGCTAGGTTAAATAGCTTTAGAAGTAGACGAAGAATCAATATTTACAATCTGAAAGACTGAGAAAAAAAATCACTGTTACTTCAAGTTCTCCTTTGTCTAAGAATCTGCACCTCTAATGGTCACTGAGAAAACAAAATATATTGAATAAAGAGTTTCTTTTGGTTTTCTTTATTTTGTTTTTAAATATCTTGGAGAAAAAAACAAAAGAAAGGGGAAGAACAAAAGATATGAACTTGAGATGGAAAAAAACATGATCTAGCTAAGAGAGAAAGATGGAAGAAATTATGCTTCCTATAACTGAAGTGCTATAGGTGAAGTTAATTCAAATATAGAAGAGGCAAAGAGAATGGGAGAGGTTAGACTGGGTCAAGATTTCTTAAATCCACTACTCTCTAGGCAGGGAAAAAGAAAACTTAAAAAAAAGTTTAGAGTATAAGAAACATTATGACAGAATTTGATAGAGGGGAAAAAAACAAATTTCAACAATCATAACTATGAAAGTGAATGGTATGGATTTACCCCAAAATGGAGCAGATAGGAAGAATAAGTTTTTTTAAAAAATTAATTTCAGGGGTGGCTTGGTGGTACAGTGAATAGAGCAACAGCCCTGGAGTCAGGAGGACCTGAGTTCAAATACAGCCTCAGACACTTAACCCCAAAAAAAAAAAAAAACTAGCTGTGTGACCTTGGGCAAGTCATTTAACCCCAACTGCCCTCCAAAAAGCCAAAAAAAAAACCCTCTCCTTGGTGTCTAGGTTTACAGAACTCTTAATTTTTCTATACACTTATCTAGAGTACTGAGAGATGAAGTTATTAATCCAACACAGCAGTCAGTATGTATCAGAGGTGGGACACAATTTGAGTCCTGTTGGCTTTGAGGCCAGCCTTCTCCCCAGTACCCCACAAAAACAAACTTAAAACATAAAGATTCATGATTCACAGTGCATTAATATGGAGGATTGAAGTAAAATGTATTATTCTTCCACTAAATATTAACATTGACCATTGTATGTTTTATGCTTCCTCATGATACTTAGACTATTTTAGTCACATAGATTGTTCTTTGTGTACTGCTTTCTTCACTATGTGTCATTTCACATTAATCTTTCTTTGAATTATTTATATGTGTCCTCCTGTACAGTACAATCATGCTGTATTACATTCAGATACCATTGTTTCCTTTTTTGGGAGCCCAGACCTGAATTCAAATTTAACCTCAGATACTTACTAGCTGTGTGACCTTGGACAAGTCACTTAATTCTATTTGCTTCCCTTTCCTCATTTATAAAATGAACTAGAGGAAAAAAAGAAGCAAATTACTCCAGTACCTTTGACAAGAAAACCCAAAATGGAGTCATGAAAAGTTAGACATGATGAAAAAGTGTTCCCAACTTTTTGTTATTAAAAACAAAGCTGACCTGAATATTTTTGGTAAATATGTATCTTTTCTTTATTCTAATAACTGCCTTGGGGTATGGTCTCTTTAGCAGAAATTCAGCCTCAAAAGATATGAACAATATGATAACTTTTCTTACATAACTCCAAATTGTTTTCCAAAAGACTATTCAGAGTTCAATTAGGGGTGAATTTGTGTTCATATCTTTCCACAGCCTCCTTGTGATAGGTGTGACATGGTAACTTAGGGGTTATTTTAATTTATATTTGTCTGATTACTAGTGATTTTGGATATTTTATACGGTTATTGGTAATTTGTACTCTTTTTGTTAAATTTTATTATATCTTTTGACCATTTGTCCAACAGTGAATGGTTAGATCTTGTAGATTTGAGTGAATTCATGATATATGTTAGAGATTAGACTTTATTAGAGATATTCCATGCAACTTTCCACCTTTTAGTTGAAGTTCATTCTTCTGATTCTAACTACATTGATAAAAACTAAAGACCAGAACTGTGATTTCATTGGCATAAGAAATGCCTGAAAAAAGAGAATCCTTCTACTAATATAAGCTGATACCTTTTCTGCATCAAACATAGTCTTTTCTTTTCTTATTTTTTCATTTTATTTATTTTTTATTTTTTAAACAAATGCTTTATTAACTTCTGTTTTACATCATTCATTTCCGCCAGATTTTGAGTTACAATAATTTCCCCCCCATTATTCCCCTACCCAACCTCCCAGAATAGCAGTCCCACAAGATATCGCTTCCTCCAATCTGCTCTCTCCCATACCTTCTCCCATACCCCCTTCGACTTTTCCATTAAAAGAAGGTGCATCTTTGTGTCCCAATGCCTGCACATCTTATCTCCCAATTATAAGCAAAAGAGTATTAATAATAGTATTTCTATATATTTGAAACATTTAATGTTAAGACCTCGAATTTCAGATCCATTTCCTTCCTCCCTTGTCACCCATTCCCTCTGGGGAGATAAGAAATTCAGTATATGTTGTACATGTCTAGCTATGCAAAACATTATTATAGTAGATATATTTTACAGGGCTGCTTATAATTCCCTCCCACTCATCCCAACCCCCACCTGGTCCATTCCCTACATGATCCTGTCCCTCTTCTATAGTGGGTATTTCCAACCTCCCCTCCTGCCAAGGATGCCCTCCCATCCATCATCCCTCCTCTCATCCCCCTTCCCCCTATTATGCTGCAGGTTGAGATATCCCATTCAGTAAGTATATCATTTTCTCCCTGAACCAAATTCAATGTGAATGTGGTTTTGCCTTTTTAGCCTTCCTTATTCTCCCCCTCCTTTGCACCCACTTCCCCTACATGAGATAGTTTACCCTACCATGTCTCTCCCCATCTCCTCTTGCCACTTTCCTCTCTCACCTCATAATTTCATCCCTTGAGTACTCTCCCCTCCCAAGAAAACCTATGCCCTCTACTCCGAAAAAATATATAACTGTAAACCATATACACAACATCCACATATGACTATTCATATATACCACACCCCCCTCTTCCATATATTTTCACATAGTGAAGAAAGATATCACCACAGATATTGCCTTTTCCATATAGGAATGAGTTCAACTTTGATAAGCTCCTCTTTGATTTCTTTCCCTCCCCCTGATTACCTCCCCCTCTCAGCACCCTCCTTACTTGCGTCTGGATGTCAAATTCTTATATTCACTCTGGTTTTTTCCTCAAGACGCTTGAGTCCTCTCACATTCACTGAATGACCATATATTTCCTGAACAAAATATCAGTTTTAAAGGTATGTAACCCAGGTTCATTCCCAGCCTTGCCCCTCTGGTCATATTCCATGCCCTTCGACCTCAGTGTGGAAGCGCCAGGCCCCAATACTGATTGTGTTTCCACAATATTGAAATTGTTTCTTCCTGGCTGCTTGTAGTATTTTCTCCTTGATCTGGGGATTCTGGAACCTGGCTATAATATTCCTGGGAGTTTTCTTTTGGGATCTTTTTCAGGAGGTGATCAGTGGATTCTTTCAACCTCTATTTTTCCCTCTGGATCTAAAACATCAGGGCAGCTTTCCTTGAGAATTTCTTGAAGGGTGATTTCTAGGTTCTTTCTTTGATCATGGCTTTCAGGTAGTCCAATAATTTTTAAATTGTCTCTCCTGGATCTATTTTCCAGGTCAGTGGTTTTCCCATGAGATATTTCACATTGCCTTCTAATCTTTCATTTGTTTGGATCTGCTTAACAGCATCTTGATTTCTCATAAAGTCATTAGCTTCCATTTGCTCCAGTCTAACTCTGAAGGAATGAATCTCAGTGAACTTTTGAGATTCTTTTTCCATCTGGCAAATTCGACTTTTTAAGGCATTCTTCTCAATGCCCTTTTGGGCCTCCTTTGCCATTTGAGCTAGTCTATTTTTTAAGGTGTTGTTTTCCTCAGTCAGGCTGTTGACCCTCATTTCATACTTTTCCTGTATCCTTCTCATTTCTCTTCCCAATTTTTCCTCCACTTCTCTTATTTGATTTTTTAAAGTCCTTCTAGTCCTCTGTTACCTCGCAACCCACTCACATATACACATACACATATACATGTGCTCCCTGGGGCTTTTTTGACAGGACTGACCTCAGTCCTTTCCCCGCCCTATGCCCCCAAGCAAGGCAAGCAAGGCGTGTAAAATAGGAGTCTAGGGTTGCATTTTTCTGTTTCCTTTGCCTTGGCATGTTGCCATTTAATTGCTTGACTTTTGGGCTTGTTGCCACACTATGGCTTTAAGGCCAGATAGAGGAATTTTCGTCCCGAACGTGTGGGGGGCAACTTCCGTTTCTGGCAAGCTATAAACCCACCCACAACTTCACCCTAGATCACAATCCAGATCCAGGGAGGTTAGGAGCGACACTTCAAGACCGATCGCTGGATTCCATCACTATCAGGCTGCTGGGAGCTGAAATGCGCCTCTGAAAAATTCAAGGCAGGCGCAATGGCGTAGAAACTCAGCGCGCTGCTTATATTCTCTAGGAGGGGGAGCTGATACACTTCCCAAATACAGGTCCCGTCCCAAAGCCATAGGACACTAACCTCTTATTTTGTCCTAGGTGTCTATGCTGATAATTCTGAATCTCCACAGTTCCTGGCAGGTGTGTGACCTGGGTTCCAGCTGGGCGTGCTGCCTCCTGCTTCGCCTCTGGGGCTGTGTGTGTGTGCAGGTGTGGCAAAACCCGGCTCCACGACCTGGGCCTCCTCCGGCCTTCCGGCTCAGCCTCTGCGTGTTGCCGCCGGCTCCTCCTTACAGACCACCACACACGTGCGCGCTGGTCCTTCCTGCAGGGCTGCTGGGCTGTCCCCAGCGGGAGGTTAGCTTCTCTGTGTCGTTCTGTGGGTGCTGGGGCTCCAGAAGTTGTTCAGAGTCCCCTTTTACATAGTTTGGGAGGAATCTGGGGGCAGAGTGGCTTGGACGAGCTGTTTCTACTCGGCCATCTTCCAAATTGACTTTTTATGAATTCTTCTCCTCATTGCCCTTTGGGCCTCCTTATTTGAGTCTGTCTATTTTTTAAGGTGTTGTTTTCTCAGTCAGCTGCTGTTGGACTCATTTCATACTTTTCCTGCATCCTTCTTGGTATTTCTCTTCCAATTTTTCCTCCATTTCTCTTGGTTTGATTTTTAAAGTCCTTCTTAGTCCTTCATTGCCTGCAACTCCACATGTTTCCCTAAGCTTTTGGAGCAGGACTTCTGACCTCACAGTCCTTTTCCCGCTCTATGCCCCCAAAATAGGAGTCTAGGGTTGCATTTTCCTGTTTCCTTTGCCTTGGCATGTTGCCACTTAATTGCTTGACTTTTGGGCTTGTTGCCACATTATGGCTTTAAGGCCAGATAGAGGAATTTCATCCCAAACGTGTGCGGGGCAACTTCCGTTTCTGGCAAGCTGTAAACCCACCCACAACTTCCACCCTAGATCACAATCCAGATCCAGGGAGGTTAAAGCAAGAGCGATTACCCTCCAAGACTGATTGCTGGATCTCCCTACAGTTCGCAGGCCAGGAGCTGGAGCTGCCTCTGAAAACTACAAAATGGAGTGTCTCCTCAGCAGCTTCTAGCCCCCAGGGGAGGAAGCTGACGCATTCCCCAAATATAGGTCCCAAAGTCCATAGGACACTAACCTCTCACTTTGTCCTAGGCATGTCTATGTTGATAATTCTGGAGTCGCCACAGCTCCTGGTGTTCTGGGGTTCCTCCAGCCGGCTGCTGGCCCTGCTGCCCTGGGGCTAAAACCTCGGCTCGGCTCCCTGTGCTCTGTGCACTGCCAGCTCCCAGACCACTGCGCTGGTCCTTCCTGCAGGGCTGCTGGGGTGTCCTCAGTGGTAGGTTAGCTTCTCTTTGTTGTTCTGTGGGTCCTGGGGCTCCAGAAGTTGTTCAGAGTCACCTTTTACATAGTTTGGGGGGAACCTGGGGGCAGAGTGGCTTGGATGAGTTGTTTCTACTCCGCCATCTTGGCTCTGCCCCCCAAACATAGTCTTACTAAATAATTATCGATATATAATTATAGCTTCTTTGATAACATTTTATTTCAATATTCTTAATTGCAATTGGCCTGTTTAAATTATTTAAAATTAAAGCACTGCTGCACAAAATATCAGTGCTAGAAGAACTGGTTATTCCCTTCCATTACCTTTTCCTTAAAGGGGAATTTGATGAAGGAGGAGTCTATCATGGGACCCTTGACTCTCATTCAGCTTGCAGAAGCAGAGCACAGTTGCTTGTAAAGCCTCCATTTCTATTTTTAATGTGGTTTTTAATATATTTTTCACAACTATGTGTTTATGTATTAAAATCTGGATGGTCATTTGAATTTGAGTCAATTCTATTTATCTGAATGCTTGCAGTCCTATTAGAAACTGAGGAAAGAGGATTTGGGGGAGCGAAGCAGATTTAAAACTTGAAGTTTGTCCCAATACAAGCCAAATTAATGCCGCAAGAGCAAGATTTCTGTCTGGGGGTTCAAGAGGAGAAAGAAGAGAGAGAGAAGTTGATATTTATTTGAGTTGAAAAATAGCAGCAATGTTTGAGATGTGAGTCCATTTCCACAAGGAAATAAATAAACCATAAGGCATCTGTCATCTCTTTCCTTTGCCCTAAAAGTCCAAACTGGGCTTGAAAAGAGACTAGAGAGGAGGGATGAGGTAGATGAGCATGTCTAGTTAGGTCTACTTCAGTGGAGAACTGGTAGCAAGTTCTGTTGAGCTCACCAGTGGCACCAGTTGGCTGTACATGAATAGGCATTTATGACAAGCAAGAGAACAGAAGCCACTGATGGACGTACCAAATTGGATGCTGTCCCCTTTCCTCATCTTTGTTCCTGAGAAGTGGACCTTTCTTTCAAGAATCAAGTAATGGAAGGTGGTTGTAATTGTAGTTGAGGGACACTTTTGGCCATTTTGTCCTAAATATAATAAACTAAAGTGTGGAGCCAAGATGGCAGAAAGGAAGCAGTAACTTCTCTAAGCTCCTCCATAATCCCATCACTAAACCTTAAAAAGCAAATCTGAACAGATTCTGGAGTGACAGAATCCACTGGGAGACAGATCATGGCAGAATCCAGCCCAGGAAAGTGCCCAGTGGTTCCAGACAGGAGGAGCTTGGAGCATGTGGGGTCT
>WOXC01009985.1:0-161693 GCA_011680675.1 Gymnobelideus leadbeateri | reverse complement strand
AAACAGCTCTTCCAAGCCTCTCTGCCCCCAGATTCTCCACAAACTATGTAAAAAAGGACTATGAAAAACTTCTGGAGCCCCAGCACCCACAGAGCGACACAGAGAAGCTAACCTCCCGCTGAGGACAGCCCAGCACCCTGCAGGAGGACCAGCGCAGTGGTCTGGGGCCGGCAGCGCGCAGAGCGCAGGAGCTGGGCCGAGCCAGGTCCACGTGAGCCGAGGTTTTAGCCCCAGGGCGGCAGGGCCAGCAGCCGGCTGGAGGAACCCCAGAACACCAGGAGCTGTGGAGACTCCAGAATTATCAACATAGACTTGCCTAGGACAAAGTAAGAGGTTAGTGTCCTATGGACTTTGGGACCTGTATTTGGGGAATGCGTCGGCTCCCTCCCCTGGGGGCTAGAAGCCGCTGAGGAGACACGCCATTTTGTAGTTTTCAGAGGCATTTCCGGCTCCCAGCCTACAAATCGTGGGGAGATCCAGCGATCAGTCTTGGGGGGTAATCGCTCTTGCTTTAACCTCCCTGGATCTGGATTGTGATCTAGGGTGGAAGTTGTGGGTGGGTTTACAGCTTGCCAGAAACGGAAGTTGCCCCCCACACGTTTGGGATGAAAATTCCTCTATCTGGCCTTAAAGCCATAGTGTGGCAACAAGCCCAAAAGTCAAGCAATTAAGTGGCAACATGCCAAGGCAAAGGAAACAGAAAAATGCAACCCTAGACTCCTATTTTGGGGGCATAGAGCGGGAAAAGGACTGTGAGGTCAGAAGTCCTGCTCCAAAAGCCCCAGGGGAAAACATGAGCGGGTTGCAGGCCATAGAGGACCTTAAGAAGGACTTTAAAAATCAAATAAGAGAAGTGGAGGAAAAATTGGAAAGAGAAATGAGAAGGATGTAGGAAAAGTATGAAATGAGGGTCAACAGCCTGACTGAGGAAAACAACACCTTAAAAAATAGACTAGCTCAAATGGCAAAGGAGGCCCAAAAGGGCAATGAGGAGAAGAATGCCTTAAAAAGTCGAATTTGCCAGATGGAAAAAGAATCTCAAAAGTTCACTGAGGAGATTCATTCCTTCAGAGTTAAACTGGAGCAAATGGAAGCTAGTGACTTTATGAGAAATCAAGATGCTGTTAAGCAGATCCAAACAATTAGAAGATTAGAAGGCAATGTGAAATATCTCATGGGAAAAACCACTGACCTGGAAAATAGATCCAGGAGAGACAATTTAAAAATTATTGGACTACCTGAAAGCCATGATCAAGGAAAGAACCTAGAAATCACCCTTCAAGAAATTCTCAAGGAAAACTGCCCTGATGTTTTAGATCCAGAGGGCAAAATAGAGGTTGAAAGAATCCACCGATCACCTCCTGAAAAAGATCCCAAAAAGAAAACTCCCAGGAATATTATAGCCAGGTTCCAGAATCCCCAGATCAAGGAGAAAATACTACAAGCAGCCAGGAAGAAACAATTTCAATATTGTGGAAACACAATCAGAATAGCCCAGGACCTGGCAGCTTCTACACTGAGGGATCGAAGGGCATGGAATATGATATTCCAGAGGGCAAAAGAGCTGGGAATGAACCCAAGGGTCACCTACCCAGCAAAACTGAGTATTTTGTTTCAGGGGAAAATATGGTCATTCAGTGGAATAGAGGACTTTCAAGCATTCTTGAGGAAAAAACCAGAATTGAATAGAAAATTTGACATCCAGACACAAGAAGGAAGAGATGCCTGAGAAGGTAATCAGGGAAAAGAAATCAAAAGGAACTTATCAAAGTTGAACTATTTACATTCCTATATGGAAAAGCAATATCTGTGACTGATGATATCTTTCTCACTATGAAAATAATGGAAGAAGGGTGTGTGGTCATATGAATACATATGTGAATGTGTGTGTATATGGTTACAGTTATATATGGATAGAGGGCATAGGTTGAATTTGTTGGGAAGGGAGAGTACTCAAGGGATGAAATTATGAGGTGAGAGAGGAAAGTGGCAAGAGGAGATGGGGAGAGACATGGTAGGGTAAACTATCTCATGTAGGGGAAGTGGTTGCAAAGGAGGGGGAGAATAAGGAAGGCTAAAAAGGCAAAACCACATTCACATTGAATTTGGTTCAGGGAGAAAATGACATACATACTAAATGGGATATCTCAACCTGCAGCAGGATAGGGGGAAGGGGGATGAGAGGAGGGATGATGGATGGGAGGGCATCCTTGGGGTGAGGGGAGGTTGGAAGTACCCACTATAGAAGAGGGACAGGATCATGTAGGGAATGGACCAGGTGGGGGTTGGGATGAGTGGGAGGGAATTATAAGCAGCCTTGTACAATATATCTACTATGATAATGTTTTGCATAGCTAGACATGTACAACATATACTGAATTACTTATCTCCCAAGAAGGAATGGGTGACAAGGGAGGAAGGAAATGGATCTGAAATTCAAGGTCGTAACATTAAATGTTTCAAATATATATATAAATACTATTATTAATACTCTTTTGCCTATAATTGGGAGATAAGATGTGCAGGCATTGGGACACAAAGATTCATCTTCCTCTAATGGAAAAGTCGATGGGGGTATGGGAGAAGGTATGGGAGAGAGCAGATTGGAGGAAGCGATATCTTGTGGGACTGCTATTCTGGGAGGTTGGGTAGGGGAATAATGGGGGGAAAATGATGGTAACTCAAAATCTGGAGGAAATGAATGATGTAAAACAGAAGTTAATAAAGTATTTGTTTAAAAAAAAAAGAAGCTACATTTGAAATAACAAATTCTAAAACTGTGTATTATTATCCTTTTAGAAATATTTTCTCTTCAGATTCTGAAAGTTGTTTGCTTTGGGGCAATTTTCTTGCCAGGGTGGAAACAAATGAATACATTTTTAGAATCACAGAATTAATGTTAGAGCTGAAAGGACTTCAGAAATTTAATCCAATGCTTTCGATTGAAGAATCCGAGGCCACAATCTAACTCTAACTTCTCTTCAGTGTTTTCTTCTCCTGCTCCTTTTCACCTAACTTAGTTTCCAGAAAAATATTAGACTTCATGTTCACCTTGCATTCTCCACTCCCGTACTCTCATCTCTTTGTGTGCCTGTTAATGGTATCCTCCTTCCTAGAATGGGCAGCTTTCTAGGTCTTGATCCTGTACTTGACCAGTTCAACTTTCCCCTTTCTCCTCTGCTCAGCTTCCTTGTCCCTACTGACACTGATGGCTGGTCAAAGCTCATTCCTTATAATCCACACTGTCTATTTGCTTCACGCCTATTCTCATGCTGCTGAATAGTGCACTACAAATTTATGTCCGCTAACCTCAGCTTGAAAAATAGGGTCACAAAGCAATCCTTTTATTATAATTGACTTTATCACATTCCACATAGTATTTGTTCCAAACCTTTTCTTCGCTTCCCACACAACTCATACCCTTCTGCCTCGGCAGAGGATTTTGCCTCATACTTTCCAGAGAAAATAGATGTCATTTGCCATGAATTCATTCTTCTCCTTGGATCTGTACCTCAAAACTCCTAAATATAAAAATCATTCTCTCCTCCTTTATTTCAGTCTCTGATCAAGAGTTGACCCTTTTTACTAAATCCAAAGAACATCTCTACTTATATCCTCACTCCCATCTGCTACATCCCTTTCCCTCCCAACCCAACACAGTCTTCAATATCTATCTACAGGCTTCTTACCTGCTACCTACAACATACCCACATCACAGTTATCTTAAAAAAAACAAACAAACGTCATGTCTCTTCACCATTGCCTCAAGCTATTGTACTCAATTTCTCCTTACTTTCCCAGTCAGACTCCTAGAAAAATGTCATCCTCTCTTCATCTCCTCCCATCAGCCCCTTGTAGTCTGGCTTGTGACTGCATCACTCAACTGAAATTCCCACCCCAAAGTTATCCATGATGTATTAAGTTCCAAATCGGATGAACTTTTCTTAGTCCTCATCTTTTTTATCATCTCTGGAAGTCAAGTCAATAAGCAAGTATTAAGTGACTACTACATGCCTAGCTGGGCAGCTAGGTGGCACCATGGTTAGAGCACTAGACTTGAAGTCAGGAGGACCTGAGTTCAAATCCAGTCTCAGACACTTGCTAGCTATGTGGCTGTGGGCAAGTCACTTAACCTTGTTTGCCTCTGTTTCCTTATCTGTAAAAATGAGCTGGAGAAGGAAATGGCAAAGCACTCTTATTCTTACATTGCAAAGGAGCTTACTCCCACCCCAAGACTGCTAAGAATGGAATTCTTGGGTGAGATAGTTTTCTCCCTAAGATTTTATCTCACGTTCACAGAACCCCCTAACTCTTGTGTATTCTATTGCCTAAGCTAATTTTGTGACTTTTCTGATTGCTGTCTTTCTCGTTTGCTATCATATTTTCCCACTATTTGTAATTGTCTAATAAGAATATGGTGGTGAGGAACAGCTAAAGCAGCTGAGATAAAGTTAAATGTTACTTATCCTCCAGGTCTAAAGCAGCATTACTTCTCCCCCAGAGTGACCAAGAAAGTAGCTTTCATCCTGAACCCCAACAGCATCATATTCCCATGCATCAAACATCTAATGTATAATGGATAGATGTAGTTCAAAGCTTAGTATCCTTTTTCAGAGCAATACCTTGAGAGTAAGGAGTGATTGTCCAGTCATGGCCATCCTCCTACTCTTCACAAAGGTAGAACTCCAGTCTCCCTAAGAAATGAAGTGAGACATTCCAACTTATCTAAGACCCCTGCTTCATGAAGGCCAAGCGAGCCTATGATGCATTTGCTCCACTTAGTTGGGTCTCTCACAATGATTTCTTTAAAATAATGTTACTCTTCAGTGCTACTCTGTTCAGTGAGATGACATTGTTTATAATTCTCAATAGCTTTTGGTCTACTCATTATAGCAATTGATTTATAACAGTTAAATGTCTAGGTGATAATTATTTTTTCCATCTCTATCCCGATTTTTATCAGTGACTTGTATAGATAGCTTGAAGTTGTTTTCATTCAATGCCATGTCCTTTTTCTTACTGTAATCATTTCTTCAAACTTTGAAGTAATTTTGATCTTTGCTCTAATAAGTTAGCGGTCTGACTGTACACAGCTGATTCAGGAATGACTCCCACTTGGTAATGAGTCATTTCCTGTCAAATAATTCCATTGTTGTGATATAATTCAGTATTCACCATGCCTAGCACCTACCAATTCTTCTCTGACCAAAAAAAAGAGTAATAACCATCCATAAATGTGAGACTTCTATATGGTCTTTCCCCCCTCTCATTCCTTTTTCCTGACCTAATTTCTTCCAGTATATTTCCTATTATCCTCAGCTACACCTACCTTTACATTGAAACCACCAAGCCTCAAAATATATGTTGATTATACTATGAAGGCTTAAAAGGAATTCTTTATTGACCCTTTCCCATTAGATAAGTTCTTTGAGAGCAAGGACTGACTTTTGTCTCTTTTTGTATCCCTAGCATTTAGCACAGTGTGTGGTACATAGTAAGTTCTTAATAAATGTTTGCTGGTTGATTGATCGATCAATTGATCCCTTCATCCTCTGCAAGAGTATGGCACATACAATTATTTTCAGAGTGGTCTTTGTGAAGCTACTTCTCAGGAGTACTTCAATATGAGATGACCAGATGCCCCATGAATTTTTTGTTGCCTTTGAGTATATGTTAAAACCAATTGTGCCAATTCCTTTTTGAGTTTTCTCCCAAAGAACCATTGAACCAGGTTTCCATTTAACAGCAATTTCTTTCTTTCTTCTGTTCTCATTTATAGAAATATCAAGGTTGATATGGTATTCTTAACAGTAGTATGTCTACCCACTGATCATTAGACAAGGATATTCCATTTGGAGAAGCAAAAGCCAAGTTACAGTTTATAGACAATCTAACAAATAAACAATATTCTTAGCACTGTGTTTCCCCTTCCCCCACCCTTACTTTGCCATTGTAGAAGTGGAAAAGGGATGCATAGAAAGTGAAGTGAGCAGATCCAGAAGAACATTATACAATGAACTCTGAATGACTTAGCTATTCTCAGGCATACAAAGATCTAAGACAATCCAAAAGACTTATAATGAAAAACACTATCCACCTCCAGAGAAAGAATTGATGGAGTCTGAATGCAGATTTTTTTTTGTGGAGTGGTTTGTTGGGGTATTTTTGTCTGCATCTTCTTTAACAACACAATATGGAAAAACAAAGAAAGGGGATGCATAGGACTGAGTATTATTTAGTAGTTTTTTCTCGCCATGGGTTATCATGGTTAAAAAATTCATCACCAATTGGCCTGTGTGCTGAACTGGTGATGAACCTCCCTCTTTTTATCTAGGTCCTCAGTTCAAACGACTAAATATACTCAGATTGTAATACCTTAGCTAGAGAAAATTATTATGGCTTATGAATAAAGTGAGGAATATATTTCTGTGTTCAAATGAAAAAGCAATTAGACTATCATTCAGCAATTCAATTAGACAAACATTTATTAAGTGCTTATTAAGAGTAAGGCACGGCCACTAGGTGGCACTGGGGTGGCTAGGTGGAGCAGTGAGTAGAGCACTGGCCCTGGAGTCAGGAGGACCTGAGTTCAAATCCAGCCTCAGACATTTAACACTTACTAGCTGTGTGACCTTGGGCAAGTCACTTAACCCCAACTGCCCTGCCTTCCCCCCTCCAAAAAGGAAAAAAAGAGTAAGCCATACTGCTAGCTGCTAGAGACACAAAGATGAACAATCATGGAGTTCTTTCCCTGAAGAAGCTATTATTCTAATATATTGGGCATAGAACATTTGCATAGATAAAGACAATACAAGTAGAAAGAATAAAATCCGTCTGTGAGAGCCGGGACTGTTTTACTTTTGCTTTTGTACCCCAACCCCACTCAGCACATTCCCTGTCATATGCTAAGCATGAAATAATTTTTTTAATATTCATTCATTTATTTATATGGAAAGTTCCAGGAAAATCTGAGAAAAAAATAAGGTGAATTTCAACGCGTAGGATTAGGAGAAGGCTTCATGGAGAAGGTGGTATTTGAGGTCTTTTAGAGAAGAGAAGGGTTTCAATAGGAGAAATGAAGAAAGAATAGACTCTTGTTCGCTGATGGACCCAGAGGGGCGGACCTCTGTGACCGTTCACTTTCCACTCAGGAGCCTCTTTGTTCTGGACCCACTCATGCAAGTCAATCCAGGTTCAGTCCTGGGAGAGTCTGGACTGTAAATGAAAGGAGCTGGGCATCCTTTTCTCACACTCTTTAGTTCATTAAAGGATCTATCCCAGCATTACAGAATCACATATAACTTAGGTTTGCGTTCATGTTCAGGATCTCGCCAAAGGGAGAATAAAAAGGTATTTGATATACGATGTAAATTAAGACCTTTATTTCCTACACACAGAAAAAACATACAATGGCATATCATACTCCGTAGCATGTATTGACAAGATTTAAATAATCAGTGACTTAGAACTATGACTATCTACTTGGAATCTTAGTCACAAGCATTGGAACATAAAGCAGTATGTGGGGCTACTAAAGAGGAATTCCATATTTTACTTTTGCTCTCCATTGTTCATACAACTCCCATTGCATGTCTTCTGCCAATCCAATCCATGGTTTGGGCCCATTCTCCTCCTAGTGGTCATTCTCTTTGATAAAGAAGCTCCCTTTGGAGGCAGCTAGATGGCGCATTGAATAGAACACCTGCCCTGAAGTCAGGAGGACCTGAGCTCAAATCTGTCCTCAGATACTTGACACTTAACAAGTTGTGTGACCTTGGGCAAGACACTTAACCTCAATTCCCTTGCCTTTCCCCCTCAAAAAAAATTCCTCCTGATGGACTCAGGACTCCTAGACTTCACACCTATAAGCCTGGGTACATACATCTTCAGAATGACGTTTGGGTTAAGTGACTTGCCCAGGGTCACACGGCAAGTAAGTTTAAGTGTCTAAGGACAGATTTGAACTCAGCTCCTCCTGACTCCAGGGTCAGTGCTCTATCCACTGTGCCACTTAGCTGCCTCCCTGGCATGACTTTGAGCAAGCCCATTGATGTCACTGGGTCTCACTGTCCTCATGTAAAGGAATAGGATAGACCTAGTTGATCACAAAGGCCCCTTCTCACTGTAACATTTAATGATTTCACTGGCATCTAGCTCAAAGACATAGGTAAAATAGGCCTTTGATAAATGCTAATTGATTGATCGACACTTTAAATCCAGCACCTAGCACAGAGCCTGGCACATAGTAGGCATTTGATGAATATTTATTGATTGACTGATTAATTCTATGAGTCTTTCCGTTCTGACACAATAATACCATGAGTCTTTATGGTAAATTATGTGCCCCTTGGTGTACTGAGGAATGAACAATAGATTTAAGTCAGAAGACTGTATGAACTTAAACAAGTCATTTCCCCTCTGAATTTCAGTTTCAGACTGAAAAATGAAGTCGTTGGATTAGATAATGTCTAAACCCCTTTTCCTAGGCATACCCATCTACTCAGGAGGAAAGTACCTTAGCTCTGGCTGTTTCCAAGATGACAATAAAAAAATTCCCATGTTGAAGAGCAGAAGCTGAGAGGATTTCTTTGAGATACAACAAGGTAGTTTCTCTGGGCTGCTACTCCAAGTAGAGTTAGACAGCTTGACTGGATCAAAAAAAAGCAGTTAGATTCAGGTCGAACAGGCTCCAGTGGGAGAAGAGGAGGCAGGGCTGAGTCATGAGAGTCAGAGGTAAACCTGTTCTCTGTGAACACTGAGTCATGGTGACCCCAAATTCCCAGGACTATTTTGCTTCAATCCCAGATCTATTTGATGTTAAGGGAGGCCAGGTGAAAGGGAATGGAAAGGAGGCCTGAGTTTTTTCACTCACATCATTCCAGTCCTTGGTTTCCTCATCTGTAAGATGAGGATATTAATACTTTTCACTGTCTACCTCACAGAGCTATTTTGGGGACCAAATTAGATATTGTATTTATAAAAAATGACATGAAATGTGAGTTCTTATTACAGTAAGTATAGATTTTTTTTTACTCCACTTCTCAGAAAAGTACCAGGTGTCCTAGGGACTATAAAAGCACTAGAAGACACAGACCCATCTGGCTTAATGTGCAGGGAGGTACAGGGGGACCTGCCAAATCCCATCTAAAGAGGACATCAATTTAGGAACTATAGGAATAAAGGACAAAAGTCACCGGGTTCATCCTCCCCCTTCAGTGTTGTTAATGGAAGCTCCCATGGTAGTCAGGAAGGTCCCAGTGCTATAGGCCAGAGGCAGGATAGGAATTAAAAGACATCTAATAGCACCAACCTCAATATCAAGTGGACTGGAGAGAATTCCTACTGATGGAAACAGTTAAAGAGAAAGCCTTTCTTCAACTAAAGCAAGGGTTCTTAAGCATTCCTTTGTCAGTCTGGTAATTCTTACAGACCCCTTCTCAGAATTATATTTACAAATGCATAATACATATGCACATATATAATAACAAAAGAAATCAATCATATTGAGATATAGTTCTCAAGAAAAAATATTTTTAAGTTCATGTACCTCAGGTTAAGACCTCCTTACCCTAAGGACTCTTTTCTGTGCTCGCTGAGTAGGTAGGGCTATAAGCCAACTAACAAGAGAACTAAAATGACATTAGGCACAGGCTATGTCTCAAAAGAGCAATAATGCTGCTTTTAAGTAAAAACCCCAAGCAGCTGAAGAAGTAGCAGTTTAGCAGGGAAGAAGAATGAAAAATAAACTCTGCTGTTGCCTCTTGACAGAGAAGCAACCAAGTGGGAGACACATCGCAGCAGCAACACATAACAACAGTATCCCTGCTGAGGAAGCAACAAAAGTCCATTTTGGAGGTAAAATTGAGCAGCAGTGAGACCCAGCCAGCAGCAGTGCAGCCCAGCAGGTTGCAAGGAAATTGAGTTCATGGAGCCGTGAGAGGTATTCTGGATGGGATGCTAACACCAAGAATGTGAGTTGTCTGGGAAAAGTTCCTCTTCCTACTGACAATGTAGAAATCTAGGGGAGATTCTGCTACTTGGCATATAGGCATAACAGCCAATCTGCTCTCACTCTTCCAGAGCAAGGTCAATTATACCCTCCATGTAGGATAGGGTATACCTCCTACATGGAGGGTATAATTGACCTTGTATAACTCCTGACGGGCAGGAGTTTCTTTTTCTAATGCTATTGGCTTGATTGACCACCATTTTGATGTGTTCCCTTCCATTGTCAACTGCTAAAACTTATTCCTCAGTTCCACTTAACTAATTAATAACAAATAGCTTTTACAAAGGGATATTTATTTTGAAGTTATAGCAAGAACAGGAATCCAAACAATCCTGTCCCCAACACCTGAAGGGTACAGTTTCCCCATCCCGCCTTAGTCCCTGAGGAGAGTGGGTTCAGACTTAGCATAGTTTCTACATAGCATTTGCCCTGCCAAGTTTACTTACAAATGTCGAATGGTAGATGGATAGATAAGACAGCTTCTCTGTTACTGATAGGTTGAGTACTAAAGGTCATTCTTTTGGGCTCTGTGCTAGACTGACTGGCCCCCAAACCTTGCTTCTGGACCTCATGACAGTTTATTCTCCTGACTTTTCGAAGTTTACAAATCATAAACATTTCTAATCTGCTTCACCTAAAAGCAATCAATCAATCAATCAATATTTATTAAGTACCTATTATGTACCAGGCACTGTGCTAAATGTTGGGGATGTGAAAAGAGGCAAAAGACTGTCCTCAATGGGCTTACAGTCTAATAGAAAAGATAACATGCAAACAAATATATAAAGCAAACTATATATAGAATATATATAGGATAAAGAGGAAATATTTAATAGAGGGAAGGCACTAGGATTAAGAGGAGTTGAGAAAGGCTTTCTGCATAAAAAGGGATTTAGTTGGGACTTGAAGGAAGTTGGGGAAATGTGTAGGGGGAATAGGAAGACTACAAATAAAGAGTCAAAAAATAGAGGACTGTATTCATGAGGCACATATTAACCTTAGGTTTGGATATCTCCTTACAGTGGAAATGCAGTCAGGTAATAAAAAGAAAAAGAGGTGAGGCAGGTAGGTGGTGCAGTGGATAGAGTGACAGGCCTAAAGTCGGGAAGACTCATCTTCCTGAGTTGGAATCTGGCCTCAGACACTAGGCAAGTCACTTCACCCTGTTTGCCTCAGTTTCCTCATCTGTAAAATGATCTGGAGAAGAAAATGGCAAACCACTCCAATACCTTGGCCAAGAAAACCCTAAATGGGGTCATGAAGAGTCAGACACAACTGAAGAATGAAACAACAATTAAAAAAAAAGACCAACAAAGGGATCAACCTTGGCTGACCAGTACCCTTTGAATGCACCCTGGTTTCTTTGCATCAAAGCAAATCAAAGAGGCTCCTGTTTATCATGTGGTTAATGAACCATAATCAGTTATCAAATGTTTGCATATACTCCAAAGTGCATGTGACAACTGCATCAGCCAAGTACTCTACACTTAAGGATAGAACTCATGGACCAGTTCTCTGTTACAGGGCAGATTTTCCCTTATTTTTCCTTACCCTGGCATTCTGTTTCATTAAGTGGCTTTTGTCATATGTTATCTGGCTTGATTTAAAATGCTATGTCAGGGGTGACCCAGACCTTGTTGGCCTCTCTAAATTCAGGTGATCCTACATGCCCACACCAGACTAATCTTCCTCAAATTCCATTTTCATCATGGTGCTCCTTTCCTCAAAATCTTCCCATTATTCCCTGTTTCTTACAGCACCCAGTCTAAACTCCTTTGTCTTTAATAATATATGAACAGACAAATATCCCAACAACTACTATGAACCAGAATATAGCTGAAAAGGAGCCTGGGGCTGCATGAACCATGTGTTTCTTGCCATCCTGAACATTTTTATACAAGAGAAGTCAGCTGAAGATGCCAGACTTTTTAAGGGTCTTGAAAACCAGACAAAGGAGTTTAAAACCCAGTACTGTAGGAAAGGAGCACCATGATGAAAATGGCATTTAAGGAAGATTAGTCTGGTGGGAACACATAGGACCACCTGGAACAGAGAGGCCAATGAGGTGCTAAGGCTCTGAGTTGGTGGGGTTATAGTTGGAATGGGGAAAGCAGGGACAAAGACATTCTAAAGTTCAGTACCTTGGCAGTACTATTAACAGAGACAGGGAAATTAAACGTGGGTGTTGGTTTGGTGAGAAAGATCGTGAGCTCATTTTAAGACATATAGAATCTTAAAATGATATGGTGGGAGTACTACATGTGCAGGAGAAAAAGAACTAATAACACGCAGGAGGAAAGTCAGGTCTGGAGATGGAAGTTGGGAATTATTTTCAGAGAAATCATACTGAAAGCCATGAAAATGAGATTATAAGACCATTAATAGGACCAAAGATTTAAAATGATAAAGGTAGTTTTCTAAAGCAATCTTTTTGTTTTGCCATTCAAAGGGATAAGTGACTTGTCCAAGGTCCTGCAGTTAATAAATGACAGATCAGGATTTGAACCTAGGACTTCTGACTAAAAGGAAAGAAGAGCCAACTTGAAGAAGGCCATATCAAGGGGTGGGAGAAGGAGGAGAAACCATAGAATGACGTTTTTAAAGCAGTTGTTATAGGAACCAAGGGAGAGGAGCTTTAGGAAAGGAGTTAGTCAGCAGTGTCACAGCAAGGTCAATGAGACTGAGAATAGGAAAAGCTGCCTCTGGTGAGTTCTGAGAGTAGCTCCAACAGCCTGGTGAGCATGGAACCCAGTTCACAGAGTCGAGAATGTGATGCACAGAAAGGGAATAGAGGCAGAAGGTGCTCGTCAGGAAGGGAAGGAGGGGCAGCAGTAGAGTGAGAGCTAAGGTGGTTAGAAGGGTCAAGTGATGGTTTTTTTCAAAGTAGGGAAGATCTATGCATGTTTAAAGAATGAGGGAAAGAAATTAAAGGAGACAGATCAAATTAAAGACAGAAAGTCATAGGCTAAGAGCTGAAGGACCTCAAAGGCCACCTGTTTCAAGCTCCTCATTTTGCAGGTAAGGAAACTGAGGCCCAGAAAGATTAACTGAATTGCTTAAGGTCACATAGTAACAAAGCCAATGTTCTTTCCATGATACACATGCAAGTTCCCTCAGTTGGGAAGGGATGGAATATAGGACCCTGATAGAGGGATGAGCATAAAAAAATTAGGAGAGGCACTTTATTTTCTCTGAAACAGGAAAGGATGGACTGAGGGGCAGCAATGTTAGAATGCAGGTAATGCTTAAATGTTAGAGAGGTAGAGTCTGGGACTATCTGCTGAGATTTTCATGTCACTGACAAGATTGAGGCAGGAGGAGGGAAAGAGGGTTTGATTAGTGCTGAGGTGAGGAACATTCAGCCTCGAGGCTACATGAGTCCCTTTAGGTCCTCATATGACAATTCTGTAAAGTTTGGATTTGGCCAAAGGGCCACACTTGAGGACCTAGAGGACCACATGTGGCCTCAAGGCTACAGGCTCCCCACATCTGGATTAGGGACCTAAGGGAAGAGAAAAACATGTTGAGCAGTACGATGAGGAACATGCCAGAAAGTCAAGAAAAGCAAAATAAAAGAAATAAGAGGTATCAAGCACGACTTTGTAAAGAACCAGAGTCAGACAGCCTTCCATTTTTCCACAGCTTTGGAGATAGGGTAGAGAAATTAGATTGTATGCGTAACTCTGGGTTGGGATCTGGTATCAATCAATCAGTAAACATTTATTAAGAACCTACTGTGTACTGGACACTGTGCTAAGCACTGGAGATACCCCCCCCCCAAAAAAGGCAAAAGTCAGGCCCTGCCCTCAAGGAGCTTACTATCTAATTGTACAGAACAACATAAAATTTAATTAATTTAAATCCCCCAGAAGTCCTAAGTTTACATCTTGCCTTTGTCTGCCACTTACTGGCTATATAACCTTCAACAAATCACTTAACCTCTCTGGTCTCCCAATGTCTTTACCTCTAAAATGAAGGAATTAAGATCTTTTCCGATACTAACATTCTGTACTATAACTCACTTAGATTTTTTAAATGGCAAACTATAAGCAGGAGAATGGAGGGGAAGGGAGGGGGAAAGAAGGTTAGATTAAATAGCTGTAATAGAATGTCAAAACTAGAATTAGCAAAGGCAGGATAGATGCTGATGGCTCTGAAGCATCATCTATAGTCTCTAATTCAGTTATGCAGTGCCCCCTGCTGGTGATGAGAGCACAGTATAGCCTAAGGTGAACAAGCAGATGTTAATCAATGGGCTAAGGGAAAGGCTCTCCCTGATCATTAATGTGAAGCAAGCCAGGGGGAGGTGGAACTCCCCAAATCCCCGCTCTCACCTTCTGTTCCATTGTTCCCCTGCTCTCTCTTTCCTTCTCCCTGGCAGAAACTTGTTCTCAGATACACTAAGATATAAATGGCTGATAGTTTAAAATCTGATCCACGTCTCAGGGAGTTTTTGTATTTTAATAAGGATTAGAGACTCAGTCCCCTAACACCAGAATTCCAAGCTACAAGATAGCGAGGTGTGATTTTTTTTTTCAGGTTTTGAGCCCTACCCAGAGTTCTTAGTTAACTAGATGTCAATATGGATGGTAAGTTAACAGAGAAATACTTTATATCCCCAGTATTTATCATGGTGCCTGGTACATAGTAGGCACTTTAAAAATGTTTATTGACTGACTTATCTACCCCATGTAGTTGTGTTACCTTGGACAAATCACTTGACCCATCTGACCTTCAGTATCCTCTTATATAAAATTATGGACTTAACCGTCATTTCATCTTTGCCAAGAATACCCCAAATGGGGTAGTAAAGAGTTGGACATGACTGAAAAGACCAGACAACACAATGTGGCTTAGTCTAGACTACTTTTCAGGCTTCTGTAAGTAGAGGTTAAGTCATTTACTCAGGGTCACAGTCTTAATAAAAGACAGGGGCCAGATTTAAACAAGTATCTCCCAGACTCGAAGACAGGCACTCTATCCTCTATATTTGACTATACCTCTCATGTTTTGTTTTGTTTTTTATTTCACTAAGAATTGTGATTCAGGAGCACATTAAATAAAGAAATCCCAAATCCCTGAAATGAAATTCACCAAAGTTCTAAATTGGGAGAAAACATAAAGGTCAGTGTAGGCAGGGCTTAGAAATGTGATTAGTCAATGAAAGAGGAAATTCAGCCAGTATTCCTACCTGAAAAACAGATGGAAATCCTTACAGCCTTTCCCTAACCTATGGAACTTTTCTCCATGCTTTCCCAAAAATCCTCCCTAAGAGCAACTACCCAACCAGCCTAAGGCCATCCTCTCATTCTTCTGCTGTGCAAAATCACCAAAGCAACACTCAAGCTATCCTTCTGTGTCTCATTCTCATCACAAAACGCCCACCTCCTCTGTTAGTGCTGTTCTCACTGATGTCTTTTATGCTACATGACAAGGGAATAAAACGATGATCAACTTAGAAAATTGCAAACTATGTTTCCTGGGGGAAAACGGCCAGAAATTCAGCACAGAGGAAATATTTGTACAACAGAACCATGGCAGAAGTGATGAATCAATCAACAAACAGGAGCCTCTAGGTGGTGCAGTGAATAGAGCACGGGCCCTGGAGTCAGGAGGACTTGAGTTCAAATCTGCCCTCAGACACTTAACACTTACTAGCCATGTGACCTTGGGCAAGTCACTTAACCCCAATTGCCCTGCCTTCCCCCCACTTTAAAAAAAAACAAAACAAAAAAAGAGTATAAAGGAGTCCCTAGAATAAAATGTTTGAAAAATAGTCTGTAGACAATAGGGGACAGCTGGAGGGTTCTGAATAGGGGAGTGACATGGTCAGGAATGTGCTCTGCATATTGGCAGCTTAATTCATAATACATGCTACTTTCCTCCCTAGAAAAGTAAAAAAATGACTTAGGTAATTTTCAAAGTACATTCCAACTCTAAGATTCTCTAGTCTTACATGTTATGTTCTAAGGTACCCTTAGGTCTGACTGTGGCTCCATTCTGTGGTTCTTCCATTCTGTAGCTGGGCATCTCAAACCCGGAGAAACAATAAACATTTAGAGGAAGTGTAGGGGAGAAAAGAGATATGTCTTAGAAATCAGACAAATGGATTTTAGCACAGAGATTTTGAGTAGGGCCTCAATTAGGGAGAATGATTCTCCTCCATTGTTGCATGTCATTAAACCATTTTCTCTCAAAAATATGGCAACCCAGTGGCCAAAGGCAAAAGAACTAAATGGAGTGGAGAGGGAAATGCAAACTGAAAGACGAAATGAACTGTATTTTCAGTAGTCTACAAACCAAGGTTTGAATTCTGGCTCCAGTATTTGAAATGTTTTGTTATCATGAGGAACCACTTCATCTCCCTAACTCTCAGTTTTCTCTCTGTAAAGTGGCATTAGCAACAACAATTTCCTGACAGAGTTGTTTTAAGAAACAGCTTGTAAATGTCAGATATTCCTACAGATGTGAGTTATTGTTATAAAAGTACAAAAAGCCAGGAATCGCTGTGATGTGAAATAGGAAGATTTCAGAGAAGATATACTCACATGGCGTCATGATCTCCCTGCATTCACAGGAGCCCACAGAGAGCTCTCTGCAAAGGAAACAAAATAAATTTGGGGGGAAATAATAGCTACTCAGTGATACTAAGCTTGATTATATTATATAGCCTCTTTAATCTTTCATTTTCATGTCTGTAAAACGCAAGCCATATTCCCTACCCTTCTGAATCTCACAGAGAAATTGTTGATCATGCCACACACACACACACGTACACATATATGTAGGCATATATGTATACGTACAGGTATATATGTGTGTATGTGTGCATGAATGTATCATGGCCAAAGTCCATCACCTGGTTAAAGTTCATCTGTTCACCCTTGTCCTTGATGACTTTGCTGCTTTAAAAAGATCTGTGGGATTATAGAGTCTGAATGCAGATTGAAGTAAACTATTTGCTCTCTCTCTTTTTTGTTTTGTTTTGTTTCTTCTCTCTTGTGGTTCATTCCATTGGTTATAATCCTTCCTTACAATTTGACTGTTGTCAAAATATGTTTAATTAGAAGGCATATGTAGAGCCTATTTCGGATTGCATGCCATCTATGGGGAGAGGGGAGAAGAGGGAAGGAGGGAAAATTTGGAACTCGAGGGATTGTAGAACTGAATGTTGTAAACTAAAAATAAATAAATTTAAAAGGAAAACAAAGGTTTGTGATTTCATCAGAGTGGGTACCCCTTCACTGACACAGATAGCTAAGAGCAAGCGTATCTATAGCATTTAAAGTTTACAAAACACTTGCCACACATTATTATCTAGTTTGGTCCTCATAATGACCCTGTGAGGTAGGCGCTATTATTATTTTCCAGTTTTACAGATGGGAAAACTAGAAAGTGGCTAAGTGACTCAGTGCCCAAGTTCACCAGCTGCTAAGCTTCTGAGAGTGGATTTGAACTCTCTAGAAGTTTCAGTAAAAACCTTCTCCACATCTGAATGAAATAGTTGTCCTGAGTTACTATGGCCAAAAATAAATAAATAAATAAAATTGATTATCCAATGGTAAACTTTTTAGAACCTAATTATGTTGGTACTCAGCAGATAAAACAGGAGGTCATAGTCGGGCCTGTTGATTGAAGCTTTTCCAGTTTGGAAGTGTCTACCTGAGCTTGTGCTCTTAACTCATCATAGGTTCCCAAAGTGGGTGGTACTCTCCTTGAGGAGTGCTGGAAAGATGGAGGGGCAGGATGGAGGGTCAGATGCAGTTGGGAGGAAATTTCAATAAAAATAAAGATAAGAAAATTTTGAAAAAACTGTTGAAAAACTCATACCAATTGCTGTGTAACAGATTTAAAGTCAGAGTGATTATATTATTTTCCAAATAAATACACAAAATGCAAGTTATAACCAATCAGTGGTCGAGTCTGCCAACAGGTCTTAAAAAGCAAGTACTGGCAGACAAGCTGGTCATGCACTGTTGGGAAATTCAACATGCATCGTCAGGAATGTGCATCTAATGACTTGTTTACAATACTATACAGTTATATGATGCAATATTTCATCATCAAAATTTTGGTGCAGGAAAAATATCCCACAAATTTACAATAAATGATTAAATTTAAGAAGTGTCATTTTTAAAAAAATATTTTATTTTTTTAATTATGCAAATTCCAAAAAAAACACTCATTAAAGAGTTAAAGGAAGTAGATTTCCAGCAGAGTACTGAGTAAATTTTTTTGTTTGAAGAGGGGATGGTAGGCCAGGTAAGTTTGGGAACCTCAGCTGTATCCCCTTTAAGACATAGGATCAAAAAAAAAAAAAAGACATAGGATCAGGACAGCCAGGTGGCACAGGGAGTAGAGCGTCAGCCCTGGAGTCAGAAGGACCTGAGTTCGGATCCGACCTCAGACACTTAACACACACAAACAAAAACCTAGCCATGTGACCTTGGGCAAGTTACTTAACCCCAATTGCCCTCCAAAAAGGAAAAAAAAAGACATAGGATCACCTTCATATTATGACAAAACATCAGTTTAGTAGAGGTTTGCGACACCTTTTGTTTATTTATTTGGTGGCTGCTTCCTTCTGTGTCAACTGTAGCACATCAAAATGGCAAGATCTGGCAACTCATTAATCATGCTTGTATTATTCCTTTGTTATGAAGGTTAATGATTCCCATGAGTTTGGATTTTTTTTTATATTCTTTTAACCTCCGAAGAGTCCCAATTAAGATAATAACAAAAGCATCAATTAAGGCACTCAGAATGGTATGCAAATTAATGGGAGAAAATATAATAATTAAAATTATTAGCCTACAATAATAAATCTTACAACTTGTTTATATCTGTAGGGAGTTTTTAATATACAATGTGACCTCCTTTGGCTGAAATAGCTTGTTTTATATAACTTGACATTGAGTTCACAAGATTTTGATACATATTATTTATTTCTTCATCACGAAACTACACTTTTACCACATCAGATATTAAGCATACCTTGGATGAACAGTCCATTTTTCAAATCTAGCCCTGATTATAATCCATTGGTTTTCAAAGAAGTTTAAATCAAGTGAGTTTCCAGGCCACTGAAGCATGTTTATCTCCATTCAATGGATAAATTTCTTAACATTTTCTGACATGTGGCATGGTACAGAACCAGGTTACAGCATTCCACCCCTATTTGGGAATTTCTGTTATTCCAAAACTATTCTTCTTCTCAGTATATCAATATATTTGTCAGACTTTATCAATCCCTCAAAGACAAGACTTGTAGGCCTAATGCAAGTTAAAACCTCACAAAAAAACATTTTGGGTGGTATAGTTTGATAATATTCAGTTTTTATAAGATTAACTGGACTTCTCCTGACAATAGTTTTTGTATAAACTTGAGTTTTGTTAGTAAAAGTTACTTTTCCTCCCAAATTACAGCATTCCAGTCTTTGTATCACCTTGCCTGCTGTAAATGTTCTTTTCTTCACAGTAACAGTTAGCAGCTGGCATTTTGTTTTATTCTGTTTTTACTGATCTTTCAGCTTCAAAAAATCTATGCCAAGTTTTAGAGAAATGAGTCCCTCTGAAGGTTTTTGCTTGTTTTCTGAGGCTATTTCTTATAAGCTTGAATGATCCTTGAAATACTTTACTATCCCATACCAGTGGTTGCTATAATATTGCTTATAGCCATTGGAGTATGCTATTTAAGAGTTATAACTTTTGCTTTAATGTAATGCTTCTAAGTATAATATCAATTATTTAAAACTACAGAATTAAAAAGAACAAAAGAGATAATTAAAATGTGTACATGGCACAAAATCTAGAATTCAACAGAGTTCGTACGTTTGGTTTTTTTAAAAGCAATTGGGGTTAAGTAACTTGCTCAAGGTTACATGGTCAGTCATTATTTATGTGTGGGTGCTCATTTTCTGAGGCCAGAGCCAATCCCAGGTCCTCCCGACTGTAGGGGCCAGTGCTTACTCACTGCGCCACCTAGCCGCCCCTAGAGAACTTTCAAGCATTCTTTTTTTCTTTTTTTTTTTGCAGGGCAACTGCGGTTAAGTGACTTGCCCAAAGTCACATGGCTAGTAAGTGTGTCAAGTGTCTGAGGCCTCATTTGAACTCAAGTACTCCTGATTCCAGGGCCGGTGCTCTATTCACAACGCCACCTAGCTGCCCCAGAGTTAGTCCTCTTTTTATGGTTTTTGATAATTTTATATTTCTTCCCCTGAGAACTGTCTTCCTATCCTTTGATTATTTAGCCACTAGAAAATAATTTTTATTCTTAGAAATTCATCTCAATTCCTTATAGAATCTAGATGTCAGATTTTATCAGAGATGTTTATTGCAAAGATTTTTTTCTCAGTCTGTTTCTTCTAATTTTGGATGTCTAGCTTTTTGTTGTGCAAATTGTTTCCATAAAACCAAGTGGATAAAAACTATGATTTGCATTTTTTAGAAAATCAAAGGAGCTAGTCCAGCAGTATATAGATCTTAGGCAAAAATCTTATGGAAATGAATAGAAGGAGGGCAAGGTAGACTGCCTTCAGGAAACTCTGCTTTTAATGACTCCAAGTTCCCCTAAAACAAAGATCTATTCCTTTATCATAGATATTCTTCTGATGATGTTGTTGTTTTGTATTCCTAGCCTTTAGGACAGTGCTTGACACATAGTAGGTGTTTAACAAATGTTTCCACCGACTGACCCTTTAAGACTCTAAGTCACAGAGAAAGTGTCAATCTACATTGGTAAGAGTGCTCCCTATATCCATAAAATTGAAGTTCTTGTTGTTTTTGTTTTTTTTTTTAATCCTGTCAATCACAGATAGCTAAGAATTTTTTACCTCTCCCTACCTATGAATGACATATTCCCTTATTCTTTAAATTTTATGATTTTAAAAATATTTAGATTGCTGATCCATTTGGCATTTACAGTGGTGTATACCATACTACTTTCATTTTCCATCAAACTACCATCCAATTTTCCCAATGTTTTTATTGAATAGTGAATTCTTCCTCCACTGTCTTGTGATCTTGGATCTAATGTATGCATTTGGTTCTAGATCATTATCATCTAGTCTCTTTTGGTCAGCTATTTTTCTATTTTTAAAATCCAGTACCTGATAGTTTTGATAATTACCTTTTTATAGAATAATTTGCAATATGGAAATATATATCCTCCTTCCTTCCTTTTTTTTTTCATAATTTTCTGACCTTTCACTCCATTATTGTCTTCTCTTCCTCCTTCCCTTTCCCTCCTCCCTCTTCTTCTTGTTGTCTTAGACTTACCTGAAGGGGCTGTTTAGTCCAAGAAATATCTGAACAAGAATCCCCTATAGAACATCCCCAACATGTAGTCATCCAGTCTCTGCTTGAAGACCTCTATGGAAGGGGAATCCATGAACTCATAAGGAAACTCATTCCACTTTGGGATAGCTCTAATAGTTGTGAAGTTCTTCCTTGTGCCAAAGCTAATTTACATCCTAGTAAGTTATTAAAAAAATTAGAAAATTATAAAAATTAGAAAATTTAAAAAAAAACTTAGAAAAAAATTGAACCTCTCTTCCAAATTATAGCTTTTAAATTCTTAAGGACAACTATTATGTACAGTAGAAGTCACAACAGGAGCAGACATCACAGTCATCCCCTAAACTTCCTGCCAAGGCTTCCTTCTCCCTTTTTTCCCTCCTGGCTGGAGGCAGATCTCCCATCCTTGCAGTAGGGGACCCAGAGTTCTTGGTCCACTCTGACTTTTTCCTAATGGGGAGTGCTACATAGCCTTCTCCCCATCACCCACCTCCTCCACTCCAGGTGGACATAGGCACTCATGTAACTTGGATGAGCAAGGAATCATCATCTACACTATTTCTGGTAATGTTTCTAGCTAAACCTTACCAACTACCCTGTACCACTGGGCCTTATTATCTGCACTGTCACTCTACCTTCTGAACCTTTGGGCATTGCCATCTACTCTGCAACTACACTTTCCAAACTGACTCCCCCGGCCCAAAGCATTGCCACCCAACCTACTGTTATGTTACACCCTATGGACCATTTACCTTGCCATCCTCCCTGCTACTGTACCCTTAGGTGTGTGTGTGTGTGTGTGTGTGTGTGTGTGTGTGTGTGTGTGTGTGTGTGTGTGTTGTGGCCTCTGATTAGAATATAAGGTCCTCAATAGTAGGATCTTGTGTTTCTTATTTAGAAACCTAGGCCTTAGCACTGCCAAACTTTGAATACAAAGAGTGTTTTTTTGTTCAAAAAATTTTTTTAATTCATTCACTTCCATGTTTTCTCTTCTTCAGGCTGACCATACCCAATTCCTTCATAGATCTTTATGTGGGATGATCATGAGACCCTTCACCATCCTAATTACCTTCTTTTGGATACTCTCTAGCTTATCAATGTCCTTCCTAGAGGCTGGCATCCAGAACTGAGCACAAAATCCCAAATGTGGTCAAACTAGGACCTGTGGATCACAAAATTCACCAAACTGTAGAGTCAGGGGACATCTTGTGTAACTCATTAATCAATCAATCAACATTTATTAAATACCTAATATGCACCAGGAACTATAAAAAGTGACAGGGATATAAAAAAGGCAAAAGACAGTCCCTGCCTTCAAGGTGCATACAATCTAATCTGACTCCTATCTATAAAGAAATTGCCCTTGGGGGCAGAGCCAAGATGGTGAAGTAAAAGCAGGAACTTGTTTGTGCTCCCACTCCAGCCACCTCCAATACCTGTAAATAAAATGCTTCTAAACAAATTTTAGAGCTACAGAACCCACAAAGTGACAGAGAGAAACAAATCTCCCACTGAAGGCAGCCTAAAAGGCTGACAGGAAGGGTCTATTGCACTGGGTTGGGAGAGGAGTATAATCTTGCATGAGCTGTGTGGGCCCAGACCTGGGGCAACCTTGACCAGTGCCACAGACCAGCCTGATCAGACTTCAGGAGAGTGAATCACTGACACCTGTGGCTGCTTCCAGACTTTTCAACCCATAAATGCCAAAGATAAAGTAAAAGGTCAGTGGGGAACCCTGTTAATCCTGGGTTAGAGAAGAGCTGGTCCAGCCCCTACCCCCAGAGTGATGGAGGTGATGGCAGCTGCAACTGCTGCTACTGCTGCTTCTGGCTCCTGGCCTACAGATTGTAGGGGGACCAAGTGACTGTCCAGAGGGCATTTTCAGGAATCTCTCTGCTGGCACTGAGGCAGGATTCTCTTGCTTTGCAATGCTTGAATATGGGTCACAGTCTGGGGTAAAGAGTGCTGGTGTGGCAGAGCTTTTTGAGGCTGTGGAGAGAAGGTCCTCCTCATAGTTCTGAGGCAGGTGCCTGGAAAAAACTCTGACAACAGCTATGCAAAACCCCAGAAATCTGGGACATAGCACTATCCACTCTGGAAGCAGAGTTCTACCATGGCAAAGAGTTCAAAAGTCAAGTAATTGGCTGGCAAGATGAGCAAACAGAGGAAGCACAATCAAACCATAGCATCTTTTTGGGGGGACAAAGAGGATCAAAACATAGAACCAGAAAAAAGACAACAAAGTCAAAACTCCTACATCAAAAGCTTCCAAGAAAAATGTGAAGTGGTCACAGGCCATGGAGGAGCTCAAGAAAGATTTTGAAAATCAAGGAAGAGAAGTAGAGGAAAAATTGGGAAGAGAAATGAGAATGATGTGAGAAAATCATGAAAAGAGAGTCAACAATCTGCTAAAGGAGACCCAAAAAAATACCGAAGAAAACAACACCTTAAAAAATAGACTAACTCAAACTGCAAAAAAGCCAATAAGGAGAAGAATGCCTTTAAAAAGTTGAATTTGGGGGCGGCTAGGTGGCACAGTGAATAGAGCGCCAGCCCTGGAATCAGAAGGACCTGAGTTCGGAGCCGGCCTCTGACACTTAATCCATACGAACAAAAAAAAACCTAGCCGTGTAACCTTGGGCAAGTTACTTAACCCCAATTGCCCTAAAGGGGCGGCTAGGTGGCGCAGTGAGTAAGAGCGCCGGCCTCGGAGTTTGGATGACCCGAGATCAGATTCGGCCTCAGAAAATGAGCACCCACGCATAAATAATGACTAGCCGTGTAACCTTGAGCAAGTTACTTAACCCCAATTGCTTTAAAAAAAAAAAAGTTGAATTTGCCAGATGGAAAAGGAATTCCAAAAACTCACTGAAAAGAATAATTCCTTCAAAATTAGATTGGAGCAAATGGAAGCTAATGACTTTATGAGAAATCAAGATACTATTAAACAGATCTAAACAAATGAAAAATAGAAAGCAATGTGAAATATTTCATTGGAAAAACCACTGACCTGGAAAATAGATACAGGAGAGATAATTTAAAAATTATTGGACTACCTAAAAGCCATGATAAAAAAAAAAGAGCCTAGACACCATCTTTCAAGAAATTATCAAGCAAAATTGCCCTGATATTCTAGAACCAGAGACCAAAATAGAAATTGAAAGAATTCACCAATCACCTCTTGAAAAAGATCCCAAAAAGAAAACTCCTAGGAATATCATAGCCAAATTCCAGAGTTCCCACGTCATGGAGAAAATATTACAAGCTGCCAGGAAGAAACAATTTGAGTATTGTGGAAACACAATCAGGATAACACAAGACCTAGCAGCTTCTATATTAAGGGACTGAAGGGCTTGGAATATGATATTCCAGAGGTCAAAGGAGCTAGAATTAAAACCAAGAATCACCTACCCAGCAAAATTAAGTATAATTCCTCAGGGGAAAGTATGGATATTCAATGAAATAGAGGACTTTCAAGCATTCTTGATGAAAAGACCAGAGCTGAAGAGAAAATATGACTTTCAAATTCAAGAATCAAGTGAAGCATAAAGAGGTACACAGAAAAAAGAAATCATAAGGAATTTATTAAAGTTGAATTATTTACATTTCTACATGGAAAAACAATAATTGTAACTCATGAGACTTCTCAGTATGAGGATAGTTGAAGGGAATATATGTATATATATGCATACATACATATATGTATGTATAGGAGGGTATAAGTGTATGTATATATGTGTATGTGTATATGTGTGTACATGTATACATAGACAGAGGACACAGGATGAGTTGAAGAGGAAGGGATGATATCTAAAAAATAAAATTAAGAGGTGAAAGAGGAATATATTGGGAGAAAGAGGAAGGAAGAGATAGAATAGGGTAAAGTATCTCATATAAAAGAGGCAAGGGAAACTGTTACAATGGAGGGGAAGAGCAGGAAGGTGAAAGGGAATGAGTCAACCTTACTCTCGTTGAATTTGGCTTAAGGAGGGAATAACATACACACTCAATTGAGTATCTTACCCTACAGGAAAGTAGTAGGGAAGGGGATAAGAGGGGAGATGATATAAGGGAGGGCAGGTTGGGGGAGAGGGTAGTTAGAAGCTAACACATTTAAAAAGGGAAAGGATCAAAGGAGAAAATAGAATAAATGTGGGGCAGGATAGAATGGAGGGAAATATAATCTTTCAAAATATAACTACTATGGAAATGTTTTGCATAACTACACATGGACAACCAATATTGAATTGCTTTTCTTCCCAGTGGGGGTGGGTGAGGAGGGAAGAAGGGAAAGAATATGGATCGCAAAGTTTTAAAAACAAATGTTTTTTAAAATGTTTTTTACATGCAACTGGCAAATAAGATATACAGGCAATGGGGTATAGAAATCCATCTTGCCCTACAAGAAAGTTGGCAGGGGGAGAGGATATAAGAGAGAACAGATTGGGGGAAGGGGTATTCAGTAGGCTTGATATCTTGGGGTGGGGAGTAAGGAAGAGCTGGGGAGAAAATTTGTAACTCAAAATCTTGTGGAAATGAATGTTGAAAACTAAAAAACAAATAAATACATTTTTTTAAAAAAGAAATTGCCCTTATAATATACCCAACATCAGATGGTCATTCAGCCTTTGATTGATGAAACACATACCAGTCTAGTCTACTTTGGATAGTTCTACTTATTAGGAAGTTTCTCCTACCACTAAACCTAAATATCTCTCTACTTGTGTCTGGATATACCCTTTGGGACCAAACAGAACAAGTCTTAATTCCTCTTCTACATGACTTCTCTTCAAATACTTGAATGTATGTGTTGTGCTTCCCCTGATTCTTTTTTTTCCTCCAGGCTAAACAGCCCTCAATTCACCCTTCAATCTCCATATGACATAGACTCAAGGACCTTCACTAACCTGTCTTCTAGATATTCCCTAGGTAATCAATACCCTTTTAAAAATATGGTACCCAATGTCTATCAATTGGAGAGTGGCTGAACAAGCTTCAATATATGATTGTGATGGAATACTATTGTACCATTAGAAAACACCTGGAAAGACTTACATAAACTGATGCAAAGTGAAGTAAGCAGAACCAAGAGAATATTGTACACAGTAACAGCAATATTGTACGACGATAAATTGTGAATGACTTAGTTATTCTCAATAATATAATGATTCAAGACAATCCCAAAGAACGTATGTTGAAAATTGTTGTCCACCTTCAGAGAAAGAAGTGATGGAATCTGAATGCAGATGGAAGCATACTATTTTTCATTTTTTTGTTTGTTTTTAAATTTGGTCTGTGTTCTTTCACAACATGACTTTCATGGAAATGTTTTGCATGATTGTATTGTATAACCTATATCAGACTGCTTACTGTCTTGGAGGGGGTTATTGTAAGGAAGGTGGAAGAGAATTTGGAACTAAAAAAACCCGTTAAAATTGGGGAAAAAATATTATCCAAAAGAAAAAATGTGGTACCCAGAACCAAACACAGTATTCGTGAATTAGTCTAAACAGGGCAGATCATAAAAAGACTATGATGTTCTGAGTACTATATTAATCTTAATGCATCTCAAAAACAAAGCCTTTGGGGTAGTCACATAACAGCTTATTCATAGTGACCTTGAAATCCACTATAATCCCTATATTTTTTTTCAGATAAACTATCTAATCCTGCCTTCACCATCTTGTACTTGTTACATTCATCCCTATTGAATTTTATTTTATTAGATTCAGTCTAACTGTTCCTCTGTCAAAATTCCTTTTTAGATCTTGATTCTATTTTCCAATGTGTTATCTGCAAATCTGATGAGAATGCTATCTGTGCCTGACACAGATAGAAAAACTAAACAGCAAACGCCCAGTCAGACCTCCTGCCAAGCTGACAACTGCTAATTAGTTCTGAAATGATCTAATTGCATTATCATTTACTCCACATTTTTCCATCTTCTCCACATGAATAGCACGAGGTACCTTCACTGGTATACTTCACTGAAGTCTAATAGCATTCTTCTAATCCTGTAACGCTCAAATTTTTAAGCCTCAGGGTCCTTTTTCCTTCTTAAAATTACTAAGGACCCTAAAAAGCTTTTGTTTTTGTGGGTTATATTTATTAGTATTTATTATTACATTAGATTTAAAATTTTTATATGTTTATATTATATTGTATATTTACGATTATATATATAATATGTATATTATATATATTGTATATCTAAAATTATATATATATAATTTTAGAAATTACATGATAATTTTAAAAATAATAATTAGAACTTAAAAGTGGTATTTTTAAAACATTTACTCATTTGAAAATAATCACAACAAATCCCCTTAAAGTTAACATAAATGACATTGTATGAAAAAAGCTATTTTTCAAAACAACAAAAGTAGCGAGCCGGCTGGTAAGGTTTTACGTATTGTTGCGGATCTCTTTGATGCCTGGCTTCAGAGAAGACAGCTAGGTTTTCGCGTCCACTTCTACATTCAGTCTGTTGTGAAATACTGTTTTGGTTTGAGTCTATGAAGAAAGTCCAGCTTCACACAGACATGTAGTTAGAGAAGGAAGGAGTACACTAACATCTCAGCATTATTACACCCCGCAGCTTAACCGTGCGCTTCTTCAAGCCTGGTGCCTGGGACTCAACGTAACGCTCTGGAACCCCGCTGAGGGCTGAGCGCGCGGAGCACTCTGGGACTGTCACCCTACCTGGGCGTTCCGCGCCTTTTATAGGTGCTGCATCACACTTCAGTGGGATAAACACCTATTAAGTACTTACAAGGGGTCAGGCACCAGGCAAATTACAGGTAAAAAAAAGAAATCCCCTGCCCTCAAGGAGTTTATTATACTGTAAAGGGTTGCTGGCCCTTCTCCGCACCTCTACCGCTGCGCAGTTCGGGCCTTCTCGGCCCCCGTAGCTGTCACTGCAGGAAAGTCTGTCCCGGCGCGGCTGCCGTAGCGAGACGCACTTCCGGCGTCGAAGGAGGCTGTAGGGTACCTGGGAGCGCGATGGTGAGTGACTCGGCTACCTTCGGTTGGCGGCCTCTGGCCAGATTCGGGGGCTCCGGCGGCCGCGACTGGGGGCTGGCCGAGGGGCTCGGCCCCCGAGGCCGAGGCTCTGGGAGCCGGCCGGGAAGAGGCGGCAGGAGCCCTGAGGGCCGGGCCTTGTGTTTTGTGGAGTCATGGTCCGCCTTCCCCCGCCCCTTCCCAGGCCGGCGCTGCGGCCCCGGAGCCTGGGAGCGTGTTGTGGGGCCGAGAGGAGGGAGAGACCCGGCTCCGTGCTGCTCCTCTCGCTCCTTCTCCTCTCAGGACTCGGTTTTCCCGTGAAATTCGGGAGTCTAATTGATCTAAATTGATCTAAATCCTCCGCTATGCTAATGCCTTCTCTTGGAGACTCCCTCCCTCTACCTTGTCTTTGCATATTGTCCCCCCTGCTCCCCTTACGAGCCCCTCGAGGACAGGGATTTTTGTTTCCTTTTGAAAAGTTTTCTTTGAATCCGCACGTAGTAGCCGCTTAATAAACAAAAAACCTAAATAAATAAAAACGTTGGCCTGACAACATCCCAGGGCTTCCCTCCTTATTCAGACATTTTAAGTCCTCAGGGATCTTAAGAAAGTCTTCCCTTTGTGATGGTATTTCTTCATCCTGAAAACCTATGGGAACGTGAGGCCAGAGGTCGGGTACAGTTAAAAAAAAAAAGATGCCTGTCTCTAGAGTCATGGAGCCTTGGGTTCAAATCCTGCCCCCGAGGTTCCCTGTGTGGCTTCACTTCTGGGGCCTCAGTTTCCCCATCTAGAAAATGACGTGGAACTAGAGGGCCTTTAGATCTTGGGAATCCGTGGTCCAAGGTACGCCTTCCATGCCGGACGTGCGCTGTGGGCCCTCCTGGCTTTGTTCTGCTGCTCCTAGAGCAAGAAAGAGTCCGTGACAAGCTCTAAATGGGACATTCAAATAGGATCTCGACTCTGAATGAACCCTTTTACGTTATCCCTGAGAAGCGGTGACGGTCCTTTTCTTGGACTTCCCCAGTGACCATTTCCTCCGCCAGGACTCCAGTGTTAGGACCAGATGAGAAGGGATTGTGGCTAGTGGCCATCTCCAAACAGTGAAAATAGTGAAGATAAACACAGATGCCTTGCTGCCAAACAGCTGTTACTGTCACCAGTTGGTTTTCCTGTGGCTTCCAGTTACTTTTATTAGGAGAATGCAAATATATTTGTGACTCACTCAGCCTCTGCTTGAAGATCTCCTGAAGGGGATGGAGGGACAACAGTTCTAATTGTTGGAACTTTTTTCCTGATACTGTGCCCAAATTATAGCTCGTCCCCATTGCTCCCAGTTCAGAGCAGGTAGAAACCTTCCATGAGTAAGCCCTTCATATGCTAAAACAGCTATCAGTGTCTTCCCTGAATCATTTCTCGGTATCATGGGATCTTAGCTCTAGAGCTGGAAGGGACCTTAGAAGCCTTCAAATCCAACTCCTCCCTGCATTTTACAGATAAGGAGACTGAGACTCAGGAGGCCCCTGGCTGCAAATCCAACACCCTTTCCTCTGTCTACACTGCCGCTCTTCAAGCTGTGGAGAGAAGAGAATGCTAATTCCCTTCCATCCTGAGCAAGTCTCTTAACCTCTCTGAGTCTCAGCTTTCTCATCTGTAAAATAGGAGATTGCATTAAATGATTTCTAAGATGCTCCCCAGCTCCAAGTGTATGGTCTTATAGGGCTGCATCATAATATGTGCACTGCCCATCACCAGAGGCGTTCTAGTGGAAGCTGCATTACCGCTTGTGGCTTTGTAAAAGATATTCTTACTCAGATATCTTTGACTTGGTTTTATTATGGTTCTAGAAAAACTGATGCCTATTTAGAGAAAGAAAACAATCCAGGAAGGTTGTCATATGGCACTTAGAATACCTATGGTTTAGACTGTGTAAGAAGTGAAGGTATGGGGTGGCTAGGTGGTGCAATGAGTAGAGCGCCGGCCCTGGAGTCAGAAGGACCTGAGTTCGGATCCAGCCTCAGACACAACACAGAAACAAAAACCTAGCCATGTGACCTTGGGCAAGTTACTTAACCTCAATTGCTCTCCAAAAAGCAAAAAAAAAAAAAAAAAGTGCCGGTAATTCCATGTAGCACCTCACAAACATTTCATTTGATTCTTATCAAGTCACAAAACTGTGAGATGTATATTATTCACTGTTGTGGTGATTAGACTTTAATTTGCCTAAGATCATACAGTTAATAAGTTATAGGATCATAGATTTTAGAATTGTTAAGGGACCTCAGAGATTGCCTTATCCAGCCCCCTCATTTTACATGAGGAAACTGAGACCCAAAAAGACTAAGTGACCTGTACCTGCCTACCATCCACAAGCAGTAAAGAGCAGAGCCAGGATCCAAATTGAGCACTCTTAATAGATTGACTCCCATTGACTGAGCTGATATAGTCATCAGTCTAGTACAATTTCACCAGTACGAATTCCTTCCTTTTTGTTGAGTTTGTTTTCTCAAACTATGGTTACACCTGGGATTAGATAATAAATTCTTAAGATTTGCAGGGGCTGCAGAGAGAGCTGGAAGAAAGGTAAGGCATCCTATTTAATACTGCTTTAGTAAGTGAATAAGCCTAACCTCTTGTTTTAAAATTCCTATTTTATAGGAATTTATTGGTGTCCTCCATCTGTTAATTTTCTCTTATAGAATGTTAAGCTGTATTGTGTATTCCAGAAATAAGTTATTTTGGACTCTGTCCTCTGTTGGCTGCCATAAATTTTGCATTAATCTGCTGCATCTTGGTATATTTCTTGATGTATTTAATTTTAGAGCAACTCTATATTATTTGTGTTTTGTCTTTTTTTTTTTTTCAGGGTCAAAGTCAGAGTGGTGGACATGGACCTGGGGGTGGCAAGAAGGATGACAAGGTAAATGCCAGAGCAGACATAATGAAAATACAGTTATCCCGTCCACATTGTAGGGGTTAGGGCATAACACTCCTGCATTCTAGAAAATCTACATAAAATTTTTTGACCTTCCCGTTGTACCAGAGAATTGTGATATTAAAAGATAAAATGTTGATATTATGCAATAAAATACATATATTTTCTGCATTTCTGAATTTTTAAGCTTTTCTGTGTTGTCTGTGGCTTACACAAAATTCCCTCAAAAATCCCATTTAATTTCTTATGCAGACCTGCAGTATATCAAAACTGCAATGGGAAAGTCACCATGTGGAAGGGATAACTGTAAATTTTAGAGCAAAGTACCCTACCCATTTAGACTCGTACTGTGGTTTGGAGGTTAGAGATCAATTTTAAAATGTAAAAACACCACTCACCCCAAAGCCATAGGCTAATCTATTTTTTAACCAACCTCACATTTAGAAACATTTTAGAAATTGATATTGATCAATTCTTTATCTTTTAGTTTTACTTAAATGTTTTTCTTTGTTACAAATAAGGTTTATTATTCCCCAACTGTTTATATACAGTTTAAAATAAAATTACAGATGTGCTAACTTAGCCACAAAGGAGCTACTTTTTAATGTTACTTTATAAGATGATGGGAAATATAGTAGATGGAGAAAGATCATTGTAGAAAGAAAATAAATTCTTGTTTCATTTTATTTTTGTGTATTCTAATTTCCTTTTTTATATGTTACTTATAAACCAAAGGACAAGAAAAAGAAATATGAGCCTCCAGTTCCAACAAGGGTGGGAAAAAAGAAGAAGAAAACAAAGGGACCAGATGCTGCCAGCAAATTGCCACTTGGTAATTACATGATTGATTGGCTGTTTTTGAAGTCAGCTGTCAGATTTGAGGGGGGAAAATCTGCCCTATCAGAACATAGAAAGGTAAACATTTAAGGGACGGAGCAGGAGTAGGGTCATAGTACTTGGAATGAAAAGGAGAATAAGAGGTGATAGACTTTCACCAGCCTGATCAATAGGAATTGACATTAACTTAGATAGGAGGGAACAACAATGAGACTCTTAAGAAATACTTTCCATAGACTCAGTTGGTAAAAGGCCTTTCGATGCTTGCAGAAAAAATTATCCTAGCATGTATTTTCTAAAGGAAGGTCAGTGTGGTACTAGTGAAAATGTTGTAGGATCAAAAACTATTGCTTCTGATATTTCCTTATCTTTTGGAGTCACCAAGCCATAAAATACATGAGTTGGGGTGGCTAGGGGGCCCGGTGAATAGAGTACCGGCCCTGGAGTCAGGACGACCTGAGTTCAAATCCGGCCTCAGACACTTAACACTTACTAGCTGTACAGCAGCATGGTATAGTGGATAGAGCACTGTGTCTCGTGTCAAGAGATCTATGTTCAAATTCTCTCTCAAACATAGAGTAGCTTATGTGACCCTGAAAAAGTCACAAATCTCTCTGGGTCTCAGTGGCCTCATCTGTAAAATGAGAGGATTGTCTTCAGTGACCTTTCTGATGACCCCCTTCCAGCTGTAAGTCTATGATCCTTTGACTCTAAGCCCAGTGCCTTTCCTTACACAAGACCCCACATATATCAGGCCTTGTACAAAATTACACTCTACTTGTTGAATCTTGGGATTACTCCCTATTTCATACCCACTGGCTTCTGACTGGTAGAAATTCTCTCACTCTCCATTTGTCTAATAACTGTTATTAAACTGATAAACATTTCAAGATTTGGAGAGGTTTTTCATTTGAGTGTACTGACTTACTTGTTATTAAAGTATTACTTGTTTAGCACTTTATAGTCCCAGTATGCTGACATTTCTATGTTTTTAATTACAGTAACACCTCATACTCAGTGCAGGCTAAAATTACTGAAATTGGAGAGAATTAAAGATTATCTTCTCATGGAGGAAGAGTTCATTAGAAATCAGGAACAAATGAAACCACTGGAAGAAAAGCAAGAGGTAAATTGCTTCAGTTTTCATTGGGTAGAATTTTAGAAATCATTTAGTTCTTGGGACCATAACTTAACATAAATAAAACTTGTAAAAATAAATTTATAAATACTTGATAAGATGGTTAAAATGTTTCATATTTTAATTTTTATTTATAAAATAATACTTCATAAATTTTACTTATTCTGTGGTGAAAATGTCTCAAACATACTCTAAAGTAAGCATTTCTAAAGTAAGCGAATTTGTATAAATAGATTAAATAAATAAATCCCATGATATCAAGCACTGCTTCTTTGGGGTTAATGTTTTTCATTTCTGATCCATTCCTCTTCCAATAGGAAGAACGCTCAAAAGTGGATGATCTGAGAGGGACCCCAATGTCTGTAGGGACCTTGGAGGAGATCATTGATGATAATCATGCCATTGTGTCTACATCGGTGGGATCAGAGCACTATGTCAGTATTCTATCATTTGTAGACAAGGATCTGCTAGAACCAGGATGTTCTGTCCTCCTCAACCATAAGGTAAGTTGAAAATTCTCTAAAAGACGGAGGGATGCTTGCCTTGGCACTGGCCAGTTTGGCTTCTGGGAGTAGATCACTAATGTCTGGTTTTTGGGTGGTTTTTGTTTTTGTTTTTAATTTTTATTAGTGCCTTAAAAAAAAAATCTTCATAGTTTTCCACACTGTTTCTTCACCACCACCACCACCCCACCCCCAACACAAGCATCCCATAGGGGGAAAAATAGTATTTTTTTATAGACTGAAAAAAAATAAAATGAGAAGGAGAAATCAGCACAACCAATCAGTACACTGAAAAAGTCCAGAAACTTGTGCAGTATATTGTGGAGCACCCACCTCTTTGAAAGAGTGGTTTTGAGGCTGTCCTCTTCTATCCCTTTTTTGGGGTCATTTCATCTTTATAATTTTGCTCTGATCGTTTTTTATTTTTTTTTTTGGAGGGCAGTTGGGGTTAAGTGACTTGCCCAAGGTCACACAGCTATTTTTTGTGTCAAGTGTCTGAGGCCGGGTCCTGACTACAGAGCCGGTGCTCTATTCACTGCCCCACCTAGCCGCCCCCACTTTTGTTTTTTTATGTGTGGTTGTGCTGTCATTGTGTGTTTGTTTTCTTGGCTCTACTTACTGCATGCTACGTCAGTTCATGGAGATATTTCATGCTTCTTCTCATTCATCATTTTCATCATTTCTTAAACAGCACAGTAATATTCCACTACATTCATGTATCACAATTTAGCCATTTTCCAATCCATGAGCATCTATTTCCAATTCTTTGCTGTCAGAAAAAGTGCTGCTGTAAATATTTTATTGTATATGGGAGCTTTGTTGTTAATTACTTCCTTGGGTCAAAGGTTATAAATACCTTATTCGCTTTGTATGATTCCAAATCACTTTCCAGAATGGTAGTATCTATTAGCTCCATCAATCAGGCAATAACCATTTAAATATTAATCAATCACCTATTATGTGTCAGGCATTGCCAAGCAGTGGAGGTAGAGAAAAAGGCAAAGGACGTTCCCTGCCCTCAAGGAACTCACAGTCTAATGGGGAAAACAACAACTTAAACAAATTTGTACAAATTTGTACAAACAAGCTATATATGGGATAAATAGGGAGTAATATATGGGGGGGGGGGCACTAGAGAAAAGTTGGGAAAGGCTTCCTTCCTATGTAGAAGATGGAATTTTAGTTGAGGCATAAAAGAAACCAGGGACTTTGGAGTAGGAGGGTTGAGGAAGAAAAAGGAATTGAGTGATGGGGTATGGCAGGGAGCTTTGGCTAATGCCCTATAAGGCTTCAGATTCACTGGGTTGTGTAGGGTGTAACAGTGTGTGAGTATGTTCATTGTTGAATGAAAGGCACCATTCCTTTTCCCAGAAGAGGCTGGAGATGGGGGATGATATGACTTAATAGGAGATGAAAATGAAACTTCCACAGTAGGAAATGGAATCCCCACTCCCCAATAACAGTGCATTGGTGTGCCTTTCATCCCACATTTCCTCCAACATTGACTATTGCCATTTTTTGTCATCTTTGTCAATTTTCATGGTATGAGATAAAACCTAATAATTATTTTGATTTGCATTTTGCTTATTAGTATTTTTGAGCATTCTTCCATGTGGCTATGAATTCATCTCCTTTGACCATTTATTGTGGAATGGCTATTTTATATGTGTGTGTATATATATTTGTTCATATACCCAGTATGCCACTTATTACCTATGTGTGATAAATAATTTTGATTTTCCTTATATGTAAAATTGTACTGTCTACCTGATAGGTTTGTAAGGAAGACACTTCCTAACTGATAACACTTTATAAATGACTAGCCCTTGTAATAATACAATCATTATTTACTAGGTTCATGCTGTGATAGGAGTTCTGATGGATGACACAGATCCCCTTGTTACAGTGATGAAAGTAGAGAAGGCTCCACAGGAGACATATGCTGATATTGGTGGATTGGATAACCAGATTCAAGAAATAAAGGTGGGAATGGTTTTATCAGAACTCTAGTTTCTTCTTATTCTACTATGTAGTATGCCTAATGTACTGATATTCATGATTTCTTTCTTTATTAACCAGATTAGTGACTGCCTTAGGACTTGCCAGTTTGGGATTAGCTTATTGTTTTGGTTTTTAACAAGTTTATACTTGTTAAATATATATATATATATATAAAATACTGTTATTGGGAAAGAAGTAGACAAAGTAAATTGTAACAGTATTACAGCTTCAAATATTTTCAGATGGAGTTTTTGTTTTGTTTTGTTTTTAAATAGAATCCTTAGCTTTACATTTACATCTTATGGTCTGGGAAAACTGTTTACTATAGTGTTGGTAATGAGGTGAATTAGAACCTGGCCCTAGTAATTGGAATACAGGTCCCCTGTATAAGCACTGGAGAGCATCAAAGCTGACTGCCTCTGTCCATCAAGGTTACCATAGAAGTGAGTCATTCAGAAACAGCGGTGTGGGCCCTGGTGACTCCTTATAAGGTTTCTTTAAGATGTTATAAAAGCTGACGTTTATTTAGCACCCTATATGTGGCAAAACGGTGTTTATATACTTTGTCTCATATGTACATGCGCACACACATATATACATATAAATGGTTTTGTAACAATTAAAGTGCACTGTAAGTATTAACTATGATTATTACTATTATTACAAATAATAGTGCCCCTAAACAAAGCACGTTCACCAGTCAGCAAGTATATATGTACTAGGCACTAGTCCAGGAGCTGGGGATATAAATGCAATACGTGAAACAGTCTCTTGCAAACACCTCACATCCAGAAAGGGGAGACAGTATAGACACACTGAAGCTGAAAATAGCACCAAGACTTTTGGGGAATGAAATGAGAAGAGCCCAAGGTGAGAGGTGATGGGGACCTGAACACAGGTGGTAGCTTTAACAGCTCACTGTGGCAACTGATTGTATAAGTGGGACGAAGGGAAGTGAGGCTTTGAAGATAGTCTCAAGCTTACAAACCTGGGAGATGGAAAGGGTTGTGGTACTGGTGACAGAAATAGGAAAGGTTGGGATAAGAACAGGTTTGTGACCAAAGATAATGCATTCTGTTCTGTACGTGCTGATTTGAGGTGTCCTGGGGCATCGCATTTGAAATGTCTTATGGGCAGCTGGAGGTGTTGCCTTGAAGCTTATAGGAAAGACCAAGTGGAGCTAGATGTATAAATGGGGGCATCATTAGTATAGAGATGGTCATTAAACCTGTAGGAGGTGATAAGTTCACCTAGAGAATTAGAAAGGAAAGAGTAGGGGACCTAGGACAGAAGCTTGGGAAACACTCCCAGGTGTGATCTGGATAAAGAAGGAGTGAAGGAGACTGGTAAAGAAAGAAAGAGCAGTGAGACAGAAGGACAAGATCTAGGAGAGAGATGTTGAATGAACCAGAGAAGAGAGAGGATCCAAGATCATATATGGTAGTCAACATTTATACAAAAGGATGAGGAATGGAATAGAGTTGCCAATTAATGATGTCATTGTCTAGTAACAAGATCAGAAGCCAGATTGCAAGAGTTGAGGAGTTAGTGTAAGATGTGAAGGCAGTGAGTATATAGACAGGAGTTTTTGCAGGAGTGGCTGAGAAAGGGAAGAAACATCTTCTAGTATGATAGGGTGAGGAAACTTTGGCACAATTGAAAGTATTAGGGAAAGAACCAGGAGAGAGGGGGATATTGAAGAAGAGAAAAAAGGGATGATTGGGGTTGGAGTCTGCCGGAGAAGACTAGGAGGATGGGATCAAGGGCACATGTATAGGTTTTGGTCTTGTCAAGGAGAAAAAGCTACCTCATTATCAGAGACTGAGGGAACAATTGCCCAGGAAGGAGGAGGACCTCAGCTGTATAGATCACAGCCACTTTACAGCTTAGTAGATCATTTTCATCCGTTACTGTTTCCAGAAAAAAAAAAATTTCATCACCTGATGACCAAATTTGGTCTTGGTCACAAGGACTGTATTCAACTAAGCTAGTCCTGGGACCCTCCAAACAGCTTATAGAATTCAGAAATCTGGAATCATATTCATTCTGAGATGAGTGGATGAAACAAAATAACAGCTAGAAACTTAATTTATTAAGTTTCTTGTCTAGTAACAGTTCAGTTGTGGGAGATGGCTATTTGTAAGGAGACCCTTTCTTAGCAATAGTGATTGAAACTGGCCTTTGCTTAGAAAAATAAAGATTATATAATTGGAAGCTACTTAAGGAATTTAATTATAGTAATAAAACTAGAGCACATTCAGTTCAGACTAACAAATGATTATATACACATACATATACATACAGAGAGACAGGAAATGGTATCTGTGAGCTTAATTGGTAGATTTCAGGTTAAGGACTTACCCCTGGCTTATATCCTGATAAAAATAAAAACCGTGGTTTTACTGGACAATTGTTTTTCTCTAGGAATCTGTGGAGCTTCCCCTCACTCATCCTGAGTATTATGAGGAAATGGGTATTAAGCCACCGAAAGGAGTCATTCTATATGGCCCACCTGGCACAGGTACTCTATGTGTTTGATTTTTTCAGTTGCACTAAGTATGTCTGTCTTGGGGAAGAGGAGACATAGTTGCTTCCTCTAGATACTGGAAAAGATTGTCTTGTGGAAGAAACAAGCCTGTCCTGCATAGCTCCAGAGAACAGAACTAGGACCAGTGGGCTTAAATTACAAAAAAGCTGATTTCCTTGAAACACAAGAAGTTTCTCACAATTAGAAACTGGCCAGATGAGCAGCTGTAAAGCCACACACCAGCAGCTTTCCAGAGGACTCCTGCTATGAACAGCTTTTAAGATTCTGTTTACATTAGTATAGTGAGCTTTCTATTTATTCAATAACAAATCAGAGCAAAACATTAATAGAAAATCAAAATCCAGCATTCACAATTTTACAACTTATCACAGAAAAAATACAGCATTCACCATGTCACAGCTCAACAACTTATCAATAAAATGGCCACATAGTTTTCACCAAAGTGGTCATACAGTTTTAAACAAAGTACATTCATTTAGTCAATCACAAAATCCTTAATTCAGTCACAAAATACAAAAGTCAAAGTTCTCCACCCCTAGGTCACAGTAAATCATAATCTTCTCAGCTAGTACACAGTATCCAAGTAAAGTCTTCTTTCAGTTTGACTCGAGGATGGCTCTCAGCTTCCATGGTTTCTCTTCCATGGTCCCAGCTCCAGCTGTCACCTGGGTTCAAAGGCAGGCAGCTCCCAGTTCCTTGTCCAATTCCCATTCCATATTGAAATTCACATTTCCAGTCCACTTCAAGTCCTTCACAGTTTCTGTTTCTGGGAAGACAAAACTTGACAGAGCCACAATAATATTGATGCACATTGCTGGTACCATCTTCAGTTCACTGTCTGCCTGTGAAATCAACTCAGACCCACAAACAAGGTCCAAGAGGTCAGCACAAATCATCAGCAAAACCCTCCTCCAGAGCTTATGTAAACAGACAACCAGAAAATCCTCTTTCAGGGCTTCCAGTAAGGGCCCAGGGCTTTTGTACAAAGTATCACAAACATCGACACAGACAGGGCAGACAAACAGTGCTGGGATGCCACAAGTTTTCTCCTTGACTCTGCCACCCCAAGAGTCCTCTTCTCAGTTCTTCTGTCTCTAGCCTGGGCCTCTCCTTATATATGGTCATTAGCTCCCCCCCTCCCTGTTGCAGGAAGTTCTAGGGTTGCATGAGTTCTGGGGTTCATACGTTATGGGGTTCACATGTTCTGTAGTTCTTAACAGACTTGATAGAAGGCTCAAAAGAAACTTGAACTCAAACAAGGTGTTAATTCAGTAGCTGAAACAAGGTGTGAACTACTTCTGTGCTTGCTATTACAGCAGCTTGCAGGGAGCTGAGCTCCCACCTGTCAGTGGGAGCTATTAGATCTCTTTTAGGTGCTTTCCAACTTCACAGTTCTTGATTGTCTCATCATTTACCTCATTTTGTGCACTTTATGAGCAGGCCCAATTTTGTCCCATCTCCAAGCCATTGCACTTTTCTCCGGCCTGATTTCTGAGAAAATCCTTGCCACTCCTCACCATCAGAACACGTCCACCCATGCCACAAAGTCTTCCTCATTCACTCTGGCAAGCCTTCCACCTTCTCCTAAATGCTCTCTGGGTAGCTACAGTTAGCCATTCACAGGCAGTCCTGCATCAGACCCTTCCTAACTGTGTAACCCTAGTGAAGTCACCTAACTTCTGTCAGCCTCAGTTTCCTCATTTACAAAATGGGAATAATAATAACACCTCTCTCCCGGGGTTGTTGGGAAGAGCAAATGTACTAACATAAAGTACTTTGTAAGCCTTAAATTTTATATAAATGCTAATGCTATTATTGTTATTGTGTATGCTACTAAATAGCTATGACCTCGGATAAATCAAGTCTCCCTGCACTTTTGTTTCCACATATATAGAATGAGGACTTGAACTTTCATCTCTGACATTCTTTGGTTGTCTTTGTTTCTTTTCATCTTTTCTGTTTCCTACCTAGATGAGAAAAGATCAAAGAATAGTCTTTGTAAGGAAAAAGACAGTTTGAGCCTTTCCCTGAGAACACCTGTAAGGCAGCTTTCTTTCAGCACATGGACTAACTAGTTAGAAATGAGCAACAATGGAAGAACATTGCTGTTGGCATTTTGTAATTAATGTTGGGTGTGGGGCAGAAGTGGGGAACCTGTGGCCCTTTAGGTCCTCAAGTTTGGCCTTTTGACTGAATCCAGACTTCACAGAACAAATCACCTTAATAAAAGGATTTGTTTTTTAAAACTTGGACTTGATCAAAAGGTTGCATCCAAGGACCTAGAAGGCCAGAGGCTGCAGGTTCCCCACCCCTGGTATGGGGTATTTAACACAAGTCACAAGTGGCTTTCCACAGCACTGTGGCCAGGCTGTGAGGGCTCAGAACTTTTCGATCCTAGAAGCACAATAGATTAGACATTAGAAATGTATTTCCTGAAAGTAGAAAGGAGAGTCAGAGTTGAGTCAGGCAGTGATTAGTAATCAGCTTCATAGAAGACTTGGATAATCCCAGAAATTGCCAGCAATTTCATTGGATGGCCACCTAGTACTCACAGTGTATTCCTACCTAGAAACTATAGACTGCACTTCATTCCTTTCAAAAATGTTTGTGACTCCTAGGATGTTGTCACAGTCATCTAGAAAGAAAATATCCATGGCACTGAACAGTACTGCTCAGTTCAGGCAAGAATGGAGATCTCCTCGTTTTTTACGTGCCTAGGCTTTTCTGCCTACTCTGCACACAGCTCAGGAAATAGCCTTACCACATGTATTTCATTACTTCTTTAATCTTTTTTAGAAGATGCTTTGGAACTCTTTATAGATCCACTTAATGACCCTAATTTGAGTGCTGAACTCAGTTTGGGAACTGGTGCTCTAGGGGAATGTGTTGCCTTTTTTTTCTTTCTGGAAAGCTGAAATAAACTGACATCAAAGGGCTGCATTGATGAATGTTTTAGTCAGGGCAGCTTCTAGAAGTCCATCTCGTAAGTGGTAGAGTTGTGATCTGTGTAAGTGGATAGCTACCTTCACAGACAAAATTACAAAGCCTTGACATAGGCATAGAAATTAAATTGCTGAAAACTGCTAGACTGCCTCCTACATCAAAAGAATTTGTTAAACTTTGACTTAACCTAGTCGAGGGGTGAGGAACCTGCAGCCCTAAGGCCACATGTGACCTTCTGGGTCCTTGGGTGCAACCTCTTGTCCGAGTCCGTTTTACAAAACAGATCCTTTTCTTAAGGGGATTTGTTCTGTGAAGTTTGGATTCAGCCAAAGGGCCAAACTTGAGGACCTAGAGGGCTGCATGTGGCCTTGAGGCTGCAGGTTGCCCACCCCCTGAAGACTTTGTTATTTGTCTTTCAAATCTTTCTCTACAGTCTGTCTTGGTTTACTTATTTTTAAAGTACAAATTAGAACATACTGGTCTTTCATAGTTTTAATAAAGAGCTTTGCTTTTATAGAAAAGACTCCATTGTGTATTGTTCCTACTACTCATTGTCCATACCTGGTAAGAGACCTGCCTGCTGAGCTTAAATTAATAGCCACCACTCCCTTTGTGGCAGCTATAGGTATTGTAGGCACAAAGTACAGAGGAGGAAATAATCAGCCTCTAGAAGGTTTAATTCTCAGAAGGGTTAGAATATGATTCTAGATAGCCTGTAAAAGGGGCCTTAGAGGTCATCTCATTAATCTCATATCTATAAATTCCCTGACCACCCAGATCTTAATTTCTCCCTGTAAATTCTTAAATCAGTTCCAATTTGTCTCATACCAATTTGAAGCATGTCTTTAATTATCATCTTCAACTGTTTAAATCTTTTGAATGGATTTAGTTGGGGTTTCCAGCTATTTTAGGAGGGGTTGTGGGGTAGAATAATTAAGGGGGAAAGTAATGCAGCTCATTTGTACAAGCAGCACATAGGGAACAAATGCTCACAAGAGACCATAATGAGGATTTTTTTTCATAAGAGGCATAGAACAACTCTTTTATGTTGTTTTAAATGCCATAGATAAAAAATATTTTCAGGTGCTACAGTAACTAATAACATTTGTGTCCTTCACATATGTTTTGTTTTTGATAACCAGGTGACTTAAAATTGCTGGTTTAGCAAATTTTTTTTTCCTAACTTTGCTACAAGGAAAATGGAATGGCATAATGGTTTCTGTTATTTTCTTCCCTTCCTGACCTTGGGCTCACATTGTGGTGTTTATTGCTATCTGAAGCAGGATGATATTGATGCGCCTTTTTAAACAAAAAGTCTCTGTCCCTACAAAGATGCCTCTGGTTCCCCCCCCTCCACTTTTTGTGATATCAAATTTTCATAATATCCTTCTGGAGTGGGAAAGGAGACAGTAACTTTGTCCCCATTAATAAAATGGTTGTAAGTGATGGACTAGAGGTCACAAGTAATCCAGGGAAGGGACATGTATTGATTGAATATTACATGTTAGAGACTGAGTCATTTATTTTATTATAACTTCAGATCAAGAGCCCACTTAGAGTCACCAGCAGTACGCAAGAGGATCTAAAAGGATCTGAGTATTGCTCCTCAGGGTCCTCTTTCGGACATGTGGGTTCAAAGGTGAACACTTGGCATTCGAGGAGATGACATTACTGTTCTAACATGAGAAATCACAACAATACAATTCAATTACAGTTAAAAATCATTATTAAAAGGCAGCACCCACACATAACTAGATATATAAGCACTAGACTTTGGAGGCAGACTGGCTGGGTTGGAGCCTCAAGTCTCCCACTAACTGTATGACCATGAGAGGGTCACTCAGAGCTTTAGTTTTCTCACTTGTAAAATGAGAATAAAAACGCCTAAATTACCTGCACTTCACAAGATTGTGGTGAGGAAAACTGGTCAACTAAGTGCCCGCTGTGTGTCAGTCATTGTGCAGAAAATATTTTAGAAGCCTTGAAATGCTAAGTGTAAAGAAATAAAGTTAATGTGATTGTGTACTGTCTCCAGAAGGACTAGAATGTGACTGGAGAAAACACCAAAGCATGGACCCAGGTAGCATTTGCTGCTTTGTGTCAGGACACTTGGATCTGTCTCTGGCTCCGCCACAGGCTTCCTCCTCTGTCCCTGCCACAGGCTTCCTCCTCTGTCCCTGAGTGGATATCTCTGTAACAAGCACATGATCTGTACCGTAAGAGCATCTTGTGTTTCTAGGGCTCTTGATGGTTTACAGAATTGCTTTGCTCAGCATAACCCTATCTGTTAAGTAATTCCCATTTTACAAATGAGGGAACTGAGACCTTAAAAGTGAAGGGATTGAGGCGAGGCCAAGATGGTGGAGTAGAAACAGCACATCCAAGCCACTCTGCCCCCAGATTCCCCCCAAACTATGTAAAAGGGGACTCTGAACAACTTCTGAAGCCCCAGCACCCACAGAATGACACAGAGAAGCTAACCTCCCACTGAGGACAGCCCAGAAGCCCTACATGAAGGACCAGCTGCCGGCAGCACAGTGCAACGTGCAGCGCACGGAGAGCTGAGCCCAGGTCCGCGTGAGCCAAGGTTTTAGCCCCAGGGTGGCCAGGCCAGCAGCCCGCTGGAGGGATCCTAGAACACCAGCAGCTGTGGAGATTCCAGAATTATCAACACAGACATGCCTAGGACAAAGTGAGAGGTTAGTGCCCTATGGACTTTGGGACCAGTATTTGGGGAATGCATCTGCTTCCTCCCCTGGGGGCTAGAAGCCGCTGAGGAGACACACCATTTTGTAGTTTTCAGTGGCGGCTCCAGCTCCTGGCCTGCGAACTGTAGGGAGATCCAGTGATCAGTCTTGGGGGGTAATCGCTCTTGCTTTAACCTCCCTGGATCTGGATTGTGATCTGGGGTGGAAGTTGTGGGATGGATATCCAGCCTGCCAGAAACAGAAGTTGATCCCCCACACGTTCAGGATGAAAGCTCCCCTGTCTGGTGGCAGAGTCATACTGGGGCAACAAGCCCAAAAGTCAAGTAATTAAGTGGCAACATGCCAAGGCAAAGGAAACAAATTAAATAGAAAAATGCAACCTTAGACTCCTATTTTGGGGGCAAAGAGGATCAAAGCATAGAACAGGAGGAGGGCTGTGAAGTCAGAAATCCTGCTCCAAAAGCCCCAAAGGAAAATATGAGCGGGTTGCAGGCCATAGAGGACCTTAAGAAGGACTTTAAAAATCAAATACGAGAAGTGGAGGAAAAATTGGGAAGAGAAATGAGAAGGATGCAGGAAAAGTATGAAATGAGGGTCAACAGCCTGACTGAGGAAAACAACACCTTAAAAAATGGACTAACTCAAATGGCAAAGGAGGCCCAAAAGGGCAATGAGGAGAAGAATGCCTTAAAAGTCGAATTTACCAGATGGAAAAAGAATCTCAAAAGTTCACTGAGGATATTCATTCCTTCAGAGTTAGACTGGAGCAAATGGAAGCTAATGACTTTATGAGAAATCAAGATGCTGTTAAGCAGATCCAAACAAATAAAAGAATAGAAGGAAATGTGAAATATCTCATGGGAAAAACCACTGACCTGGAAAATAGATCCAGGAGAGACAATTTTAAAATTATTGGACTACTTAAAAGCCATGATCAAAGAAAGAACCTAGAAATCACCCTTCAAGAAATTCTCAAGGAAAATTGCCCTGATGTTTTAGATCCAGAGGGCAAAATAGAGGTTGAAAGAATCCACAAATCACCTCCTGAGAAAGATCCCAAAAAGAAAACTCCCAGGAATATTATAGCCAGTTTCCAGAATCCCCAGATCAAGGAGAAAATACTACAAGCAGCCAGGAAGAAACAATTTCAATATTGTAGAAAAACAATCAGAATAGCACAGGACCTGGCAGCTTCTACACTGAGGGATAGAAGGGCATGGAATATGATATTCCAGAGGGCAAAAGAGCTGGGACTGAACCCAAGGGTCACCTACCCAACAAAACTGAGTATTTTGTTTCAGGGGAAAATATGGTCATTCAGTAGAATAGAGGACTTTCAAGCATTCTTGAGGAAAAAACCAGAGTTGAATAGAAAATTTGACATCCAGACACAAGAAGCAAGAGATGCCTGATAAGGTAATCAGGGAAAAGAAATCAAAAGGAACTTATCAAAGTTGACCTATTTACATTCCTACATGGAAAAACAATAACTGTGACTGATGAAACCGTTCTCAGTATGAAAATAATGAAAGAAGAGTGTATGGTCATATGAATACATATGTGAATGTGTGTATATATATTTACAGTTATACATGGATAGAGGGCATAGGTTGAATTTGTTGGGAAGGGAGGATACTCAAGGGTTGAAATTATGAGGTGAGAGAGGAAAGTGGCAAGAGGAGATGGGGAGAGACAGGGTAGGGTAAACTATCTCATGTAGAAGAACCAAGGGGTAGTGGCTGCAAGGGAGGGGAAGAATAGGAAGGCAAAAAAGGCAAAACCACATTCTCATTGAATTTGGTTCAGGGAGAGAATTACATACATACATACTAAATGGGATATCTCAGCCTGCAGCAGAATAGAGGGAAGGGGGATGAGATGGGGGATGATGGATGGGAGGGCATTCTTGGGGGGAGGGGAGGTTGGAAGTACCCACTATAGAAGAGGGACAGGATCAAGTAGGGAATGGACCAGGTGGGATGGGTGGGAGGGAATTATAAGCAGCCTTGTACAATATATCTACTATGGTAATGTTTTGCATAGCTAGACATGTACAACATATACTGAATTACTTATCTTCCCAGAGGGAATGGGTGACAAGGGAGGAAGGGAATGGATCTGAAATTTTAAAATTAAATGTTTCAAATATATATAAATACTATTATTAATACTATTTTGTTTGTAATTGGGAGATAAGATGTGCAGGCATTGGGGCACAGAGATTCACCTTGCTTTAATGGAATAGTCAAGGGGGTATGGGAGAGAGCAGATTGGAGGAAGCGATATCTTGTGGGACTGCTATTCTGGGAGGGTGGGTAGGGGAAAAACAGGGGGGAAAAATAATTGTAACTCAAAATCTGGCAGAAATGAATTATGTAAAACAAGTTAAAGCATTTGTTTAATAATTTAAAAAAAAGCTAAGGGATTTATTTATCTATAGTCACACAAAGCCAGGATTTGAACCTTGAAACCTATGTTTCCTGACTCCAAACTAATGTTCTTTGTACGACATCTAGAGAATAATTGATTGTTTTACTGATGTCAGTCTGCTGCTATGTTTTAAAGTGCTTCAGCAGTTCTAACTGAAGTTGGGGGAATATGTTTGCTTTTAATCTAAAATAGGTAAAACCCTGTTAGCCAAAGCTGTAGCAAACCAGACCTCGGCGACCTTCCTCAGAGTTGTTGGTTCTGAGCTTATACAGAAGTACTTAGGAGATGGGCCCAAACTGGTTCGAGAACTATTCCGAGTAGCTGAGGAACATGCCCCATCGATTGTCTTCATTGATGAAATTGATGCCATTGGGACCAAAAGGTATTCTCTCCTTTTTATTGAATTTCAAGTATTTCAAAGATGACTGAATGAAAGCTGTTTTGTAAAAATCACTGTTTACCATTATTTTGATTATAAATGTATTTCAGTTATTATAGTTACTCAGGAAAAAATGTAAGCCTGGCTAATAATTTGTGATAGTTTTTTCTTTTGTGTATCACATAGTACTTTCCTTTTTCCTTTAAGATGTGTAGTATTTTGGCTTAGTGCTAATTCTATAATGTGATATTAAAATGACTTTGAAAACTATTTGAGAAAAGATGCTATCTTTTTTTTGTCTTATTACAAGTGTTAATATCTGTGAAGTTAATATAGTAGAGGACCAAACCTTAATTGGGTCTTCATTCCTTCCCTTCTTTTCTTATTCCTCATCTTTCAAGGTATGATTCAAATTCAGGTGGAGAAAGAGAAATTCAGCGAACAATGTTGGAATTGTTGAACCAGTTGGATGGGTTTGACTCTAGAGGAGATGTGAAAGTGATTATGGCCACAAACCGAATAGAAACTTTGGATCCAGCACTAATCAGACCAGGTTAAACGTGTTTTTATTATGTTATATGGCATTTTTCTGAATTTTGCTTTTCAGGAAGTTTTAAGTGGTAGTTATTGAGACAATCTTTAAAAGTAATCTTAAGATGCACCGTTAATGTAACTAAAATTTTGTACAAAGCAAATGCCTTCCCTTTGAGCTAAATCCTACTGCCAGACTGTGCCTGTAAAATTACTTCTATTTTATAAGCTCATTTTGGTTTCTAAGCAACTGTGACTGAAATGTTTATCTTGTATCCTCTATACGTTTTTAAGTTGATCTGGTTCCACTGAAATCAGGTGCCTTTGAGTGTTCGTTAACTTCATATATTTCCATTCAGGTGAGGGTTTCCTTTGACCTGGGTCAGAAGTTATGGCCATATCCATAAGAAAAATGTTCATTTTTTTAAAATGTTAACTCTAATGTATCAGGGCTTCTCTGTGTTTTACTAGAAGTATTTTGGAAAATTAGCTCTTTCTTGAGTCAGAAAAAGATTGAACGAGGGTCACAATCTGACAGTAGCTTCTTTGAGTAATAATTTTCTTGATAGTGCTGGTAAACAGAATAGAAACCTCTCTATGACTTCTGGCTCTTAATGCTTTCCATAAAAATCCCCTGTGAGTAGAAAGGGCCAAGAAGAAGTTGACTTTACCTAGTAGCCATTGGTTTTATTGACAGGTTCCTCATTCCTTGAACTTCCAGGTCAGGCTACATTTACTGAAAGGCTAGAATTGTGTAAATGACATTGAAAATATTTTTATATACACAGGACGTATCGACCGAAAGATTGAGTTCCCTCTGCCAGATGAAAAGACCAAGAAACGCATCTTTCAGATTCATACAAGCAGAATGACTTTGGCAGATGATGTAACTTTAGATGATTTGATCATGGCTAAAGATGACTTGTCTGGAGCAGATATCAAGGTAAGAAATTTGCTTATGCTGCTAGTGGAAAACCTCCATTAATGTGTATAACCTAGGTGCTAATGGGACAGTAACACGAATGGTATTTTTCTTTTAGTTGTAGTTATTGTTGATTTAACACCACATTGAAATTATAAATGCTTTTCTATAGTGAAGACATTTCAGTGCCTAATTTTATAAGAAATAATAATCATTCTCAGCCACAGTTAAATTTTTTTAAAAATATAGTCACTGATCCCCAGAGTGAGTCATTTTTTTGTTCTGCTCCTGGTAACTTTCTCAAGCATGCCCCCAGTCGTCTGACTTTATACGCTTATAAAGTGAACGGAAGGAAAAGGGAAAGCATGGCCACTGCTCTTAAATTTGGCCAGAGTTGTCAGACATAGAATTCTGCTGTGATCTAAGAATTCAGTGTTTTATTTATTATGTTTTGACCAGTCTTACTAAACCATGATTTGGTTTTACATCACTGACAAGAAATCAGAATGGATAACAAAGCCTGGTTATACCTGTGGAAGCTCTTATCCAATTTTCATTCTTTCCAACTTTAGCCTCCAGGCCCTGCAGGGTGGGGCATGGACTTGAGACCTCTCCATTTAGGTAGCTAGACTTCAGTCTTGGAATCTGGAGATCTCTTGTAGAACCAGGTCATTGTTGACTGTTAAGTGAATTAATTTTAATTGCTGGGAGATATGACACCTCTCCTCAGTTTACAAAGCCATTCCCTCACAACAGTCCTGCAGAGTAACTATTATTCCTCCTTTGCACATGAGGAAACAAGCTGAGAAAGGTGGCAACTTGCCCACTGACTTCTGGCTCCCAAGTCTGTTGGTGTTTTTGTTTGTTTGTTGTTTTCGCAGTCGTGGAAACATTTCCATATTAGTCATGTTGTAAAAGAAGAAACAGAACAAGAGGGAGAAAAGCCACAAAAAGAAGTGAAAATAGTCTGCTTCACTCTGCATTCAGACTCCATAGTTCTTTCTCTGGGTGTGGACAGCATTTTCTCTTATGAGGCTTTTGGAGTTGTCTTGATCATTGTAGAGCTGAAAAGAACTAAGTCTATCAAAGTTGATCATCGCACAGTGTGACCAAGTCCATTGTTTAATCCACAATAATATGCCACCTCTCTACCATGCTGTTTCCCATGAAACAACTTCTCTTTCAACCTACTATGACTTGATATGACCAGCAGGCTTTTCTTACCAGGAAGGTCACTGTCTTTCAATTAGGGATTCTCTAAATAGTACTTTTAACTGCTGCCCATGCCCTCAAATAACCAAAATTTAACTTTCAGCTAAAAAAGATCACTATATTTCGCCTCCATAGTGTTCTCCAGCAGTCCACACCTGTTTGGTTGTCACACACCTTTTTTGAAAATATCTTCCCCTCCATGTTGCTAGCATGAGTTAGATATCTTTAAGGCCCAAGTTTTTACTTCTGAAAATCCTATTCCTCTTTTGCAGGCAATTTGTACAGAAGCCGGTCTCATGGCCCTACGAGAACGTAGAATGAAAGTAACAAATGAAGACTTCAAAAAATCTAAAGAAAATGTACTTTATAAGAAACAGGAAGGCACCCCAGAGGGACTGTATCTCTAAATGAACCATGCTGCCTTCATGAGAGTTGTTGGGAGCTGTCCAACCCCCCGAACTATTAACACTGGGAGAACTGAAGGGGCATCCGTGTGCCAGTAGGTCTTTCTGAGCAATGGGCTTTTTTTTTTATATTACTTAGATAGGATTTGTGGGGTACCCATTGAACTTGCTAGTCTTTTGTTCACTGTTGTACACTGTATTCCACAATAAAATGTTCTCCTTCAGAAGGCATTCATGTGTCACTTGTGTCATCTGCTTGTAGACAGTGCGTGTGAAGGTGGTGCCAGCAGCAGTCATCAAGGGAGGGAACAGCAGCTCCGTGGGTTTAGCTGCTGGCCTGCAAAGACAGGGCTTATGCGAAGGATAAGCAGCACAGACTTACCTTGCCACCTTAGCATCCCTTCTGAAGACTGGCACATTTGTGGGTGGGTTTTTCTTTTTGTCAAGACAGTAATTAGGAGTTCTCTTACTGCTTTATTCAGAAGTTTAATGCTCTTGGGGAGTAAGCAGCAGCACCTGTCACTGCCCCAACCTTCCCTTATCCTGGGCACGGGCGTGCGCGCGCGCGCACACACACACACACACACACACACACACACACACACACACGACAAGGTGGAGTTATTTACCTGAGCAAGACCTTGAAAGGTCAGGGTAAGAAATCTCAGGCCAGCACAGTCTTCCGGCCTGGACTCACAGCATTCACTGACAAAGCCCTTCAGCAGATTCTTCCTCTCTCCATTTTACTGATGGAGGCACCTGAGGTGACAAGGGATTAAATGATGTGCCTGAGGTCAAAGGTCAGAATGTTAAGTGAAAGGCAGCTTAGGCATCATCTGTTCTACCCAGCCCCCTCCCCCAATGCAATTTTGAGACCCAGGGATAGGAAATGACACACATACACACACCCCACCCCCAAGTCACAGACCTAGTCACAGATTGGAAGCCCCTATGCCAGCTGTAGTTTGATCAGAAACCTTCCCTTTGACCAAAGGGGAAATCAGATCTTATGAAAGGAAACAAAGCAGAATCCAGCCCTTCCACATAACCCTTTTAAGTTGGTAGTGGCTGAATAATTCACCTTAGACACTTCAATGTGGTCCTATTCATACTCAGTTTGTCTGCACCGTAGCCTCCCCAGGAAATGACAAATCGTATCCCTTATTTTCCTCTCCACCTATGGCTTCATGGGTGTTAGGGAGCTCCCAGACAAGGAAATCAACAGGCTTATTAAATCCAGGCACATTGCTCAGCACTGAGGATACAAAGACAGAAACCATCCTCTGCCTTCAAGGTCCTTGCATTCCAACAGGGGGAGAAGACAAGTTTGTAAACAGTTGCATACTAGATAAATCAAGGGTTGATGGAAAGGACCCTTAAAGGAGAAGGTTCTAAATGTCCTCTACCAACAGTGTTTTGCAACCTAAAGTCTTAGTTACCTGGGGGCAAGAGGTCAAGGAACTTCACCAGTCTCACACAGTCCTGTACGTGTCATAAGTAGGACTTGAACCCAGGTTTTCCTGGCTGAAGCTATCCATTCTACCAGAAGTGGCTAAAGGCTTCCCACAACACCCCCACCCAGTGTAGCAGGAACCAGATCAAAATGTAATTGGGAAATACTGAACCAAATAAATAAAAATCCAATAGAGCATAGATAATGTTAATATGTGGTTTTCTTGGTCGTGGTTTAGTGGTCCCCTGTGTCTATTCTGAGTGACGCCATTGCTGCCTCTCAAAATGAGCTCAGGGGTGCTTTTTTGGAGATGCCATAAGATACTTCCTTATAAAAATGCTAAAGAAAGAAAAGATTGGAGAAGGGAAATTCTGTTACTGAATCTACCAAATGTGATGAACTGAGTTAACAAAAAAAAAAACCCAAACAACCAGCTAACAGAAATGGGATTGGGTGATACAACAAAAAGATTTACCTTGCAGTCAGAGGAAGCACCTGGGCTTGCATTCTTCCTGTGAGGGGCTTCCAGAACCAACTGAACTGATACTGAAAAGTGTAAGGAAGACGAGTCATTCAACATATATTTTTAAGCTTTAATAGCTTAAATAAGTTAAAAACTTATTCTGAATTAAAATTTCTTCCATTAGGTTGGTCCTTTTGTGTGATAGTCAGGGAAACTGCTATGGGGAAAAGAGGATTGTTGTAACAAATGAGATCATCTTTTGTAAAGCACTTGGCACAGTGCTTGGAACACTGTAGGCACTTAATAAATGTTTGCTTCCTGAACTATGAACTGACTTCTCCAATAAATAGCTGAAAAAGCCATAAAAGAGGTGGTGTCCCCCCTGAAGTGCCACCAAATGACACTTGACACAGCTCCTCATATTCACTGGTTCATTTGGCAGCTAAGTTTACAGCAGAGCTGGGTGCTTCTGTGGGGAGGTATGGTATTCATGGTTATTACGTATGAAGGCAATATGGCGCCAACTGAGGGGTAGATGGTACATGGAAAGAATACTGGTTCAGAGTAAAATCCCACACTGGGTGTGTGACCTTGGACAAATCACTTAACCTCCCCCCACTCCCAACCCTGGCCTTGGTTACCTCATCTTTGAATGAGTGGGTTGGACTAGAAAGCCTTTGAGGTCCTTTCTAGCTAGATGATCATATGAATTACCCTGTCCCTGATTTCTCTTTTTGCATTCCCTACTTGGTATATAATTATTTTAAGTCCTGTTCACAATTTTAGAAATGTGATTAATTTGACATTTGGGGAAATAATAGCTACCACTTAATATAGGGAAATTGCCTAAATTCCTATTCAGCCAAAACAACTGAGGCAGGGGGTGGGAGGGTAGGTGGATCACAGGCCATCAAAGTTTCTCAGAATAATAACTATGGTGATGGTGATGATGATTTCTATCTATATAATATGTTCATAGAATGATAACTACTGTTTGGTCAGAAAGTGACTCAGCCAAGGCACACAGCAACCTAGTGGTTAGAACTCACACGAGACCCCAAAGTTCTTGACTCCCACTCTAGCTCTTTCCCCTGTCTCCAATCAGGGCTAAATCTAAGTCCAGGGAAGGAAACCTCACATTCCATCCTTGCTGTGTTCAGCTAAGCATCATTTGGGAATCTTGCATTTCTCAGGTGAACCCACCCCCCAATCCCAAAACATTAAACAGACCCAGAAAACCACCACAACTTGGAATTTCACACTCAGTGCCTCAAAATACTTTACAAAATAATGAGTATCCTAATTCTTTTGTTTTGCTTTTTTTTTTTTTTGGAGGGCAATTGGGGTTAAGTAACTTGCCCAAGGTCACACGGCTAGGTTTTTGTTTGTGTGTGCATTAAGTGTGTGAGGCCAGATCCGAACTCAGGTCCTTCTGATTCCAGGGCCGGCGCTTTACTCACTGTGCCACCTAGCTGCCCCAAGTATCCTAATTCTTGACTTCGCAGTGGGTGGAGGGAGGGACAAAATTTGGACTTGAAAGAACAATTTTAAAGAAAAAGAAAAAAATATCCTTGGTACCACTGACATGCAGCCCCCTCTGGGAGAACAGAGAGGACCATGGACACTTTTCTTGATTAGCCTGTGGCAAATGAAGAACTGCTGTCTAAGGAGTCCATAAATTATTGTAAGATAAAAATTATATAATCACAGAATTCAGGCCTATCAATCAACAGCTTAGAAATCACCTTATTGGTCTACACCTGAGACCTTTCATATGTGTTGTCTCCGCCATTAGAATGTGAGCTCCCTGAGAGTAGGGAATGGCTTTTCTGTCTGCATCCTCCTCAGATGAGATAAAAGAATCTAAGTGATTTACCATGGGATCATAGATCCAAGTCAGAAAGGACCTTGAAGCCTTTCAAGCCTGACCCCCTCTTTTTACAGATGAGGAAACTAAGGCTTTATAAATATTTTCTTGTTGGCTCCTCACAGTAACACTGGGAGGTAGGTGCTATTGTTATACCCATTTTACAGAAACTGAGGTTAGGTAACTTGCTTGGGTTGCACAGGTAAAGTATCCTAGGCAGGATTTGAACCTAAGTCTTTCTAAGTCTAACTCCAGCACTTTACTCACTGCACTGCTAACCACAAAGTACCTCTGACTGCATAGAAACCCTGTATAGAAATCTATAGTTTTTCTTTTCTTGATTTAAAATCTTTTCTGAATTATGCAAGCTATGGCTGCAGGATGCAGAACCACCAGGTAGAAATCCATCTGGGTCTAGATCCAGCTATGTCTGTTTAACTCTCATTCCCAGTCTTATCACATCATGCTTGTTCTTTAAATAAATATGTACCAAGGGGCAGGTAGATGGTACAGTGAATAGAGCACTGGCCCTGGAGTCGGGAGGACCTGAGTTCAAATCCAGCTTTCTTTCCAAAAAAAAAAAAGAAAAAAGACCCCCTCCAAAAGAATAAATCTATATCAAGCACTTAGTAGGGCCTCCACCCACATTATCCATACAGCACGTATATACACAAACACTACAGTCTCTAAACTGTTTCTTTCCCCTTCACCATCCAACTCCCAGGTTATAAATTATCCACAGGAACAATCATAGATTAAGCACTTCAAAGGACCTTTGGGGCAATCTAGTCATTAGAGTGTAAGCTCCTTGATGCCTGGGACTGTATTTTGCCTCTTTTTGCATCTCCAGTGCTGGGCACATAATAGGCCCTTAATAAATGTTTGATGATTAATTAATCTAGTCCGGTCCCCTTCCATTCACAGATGAGGAAAGGGAGATGGGTTGGTCCAATCCACCATAAGCAGACAAATCGGATGGTGGCAGAAGGACAGAGCCGGTGCCACTTTTGCCTGGGTTCTGTCACTGAGCTCTGCCAGGAAGGTAAGATCAAGAACAACAGAGGGCAGAGGCAAACAGAAATAAACCAAAAGGCTAAGCCAGAATTTGTCTTAGGGCTTCTCTGGTGTACCAGAGACAAAGGTGTTGAGGAAGAAGCAGGAAACCAATGCTAAGAGCAGAAATTCAGGCCAGTGGGTTAATAAAGGACCAGGAAAAAAGCTACAGGAAACGTCTAAGGAAAGTTGCTTTCATGACTCAAGCTGCATACCTAAAATCCATATGTCAGGTGATGAAGGCCTGCATCATGGGGATGCTGCCATCAGAGGAGATGGGGGGGTGCATACAAGAGGTGTTCGGGAGGTACAATCAACAGGACTTGGCCACAGATTGGAATACAGGGGGTGAGTCAAGGAGGATGCCTAGGTCGTGAGCCCAAATGACTAGAGGGTGGTTGGGTCCTCAGCAAATTGTTATCAGATAAAGGAATTTCAGAGTTCACAAATGTGGCCAAAAATGGCTCGTGGACAAAAAGCCAGAGAATGACCATCTCTGTGTGTGGCTAAGACAGAATGGAGAACTGAGTCATGGGAAATAAGCAAGTTGAGGATCTGGGAAATTAGGTCATTTGAGGAAGTATCACAAGTTCTATTGAAATCTCCGAGGAAGAGGGCAGGGGCTGGGGAGCAGAGAAAGACATTGAACTAGGTACTGAAGTCACTGAGGGAGGGAGGAAGGGGAATGTCCTGGAGGTCAGTAGATAACAGCTGCCAGAATCTCACTGAGTGGTAAATACACTTTGAATGAGCCTCAAAGGAGGCAAGATTACTGAGGGATCAAGGTAGCAAGAGTCTGCAAGTGCCAATGGGACACAAGGAGCATCCCAGCACCCCCACTGTGACCAGTGGATTGGGGAATAAGTGAAAGGATAGAAAGAGATGTTGCATCAGCAAGAGGGAGCCAGATCTCGGACTGTAAGGAGATGGAAGGAAAGGCAAAGGAAAAGATTTAAGACGAAAGTAAGTTTGTTCTAAAATGGGACACTGGAGGTGGGGGTGGGTTTGAGAATGAGAATAAAGAAGTGGGGGGGGGGAAGAATGGAGTTTGTACAATGACATCTGTAGATCAGAATCGCTGGGATCAAGAGGCTAGGGCCAGGTGGGTGCATGTTAATCACTGGAGAATGAGTTTAGGGAAGTTACCAGTGGCTAGAGAGAAGAAAGCACTGATCTCACTGTTCAAGCGTCTCCTTCAGTGTCCAATCTCGTGGCAGGCGACAATGGTGTATCAGTGAGGCCCAGGCAGCCCTATTGCCAGGAAGCAAGAGTGGGCAAAGGCACAATCTGAAGGAATACAGACAGTACCTGGCAATTTGAAGTGGATCTGATCTGGAAACAGCCTCAAGGAAACTGGAGAAGTATAGCAGCAAGGACCCCAGCATCCCCAGAGTGGCTGCCAACACAGGTTCTTAGATCTGCTTTTCAAAAGGAAAGCAATTCAAAATGGGTTAACAAGCTTACTTTAATCAAATAAACATATATTACCTAGTTCAGGGGGAAAAGGTCAGCACCCCGAACTTCAGAGTTACAGAACTTAGAGATCAAACAGACAGGCTTCCAAACTGTCCCAACATTACACGCATCAATACCAAATCACAATTACCAGAGAGGGAAGCATCAACATCTGGGTTTTCAAAGCCGGGGGGCTCTCAACAACGGCTTCCCAGAGTCTCATCTGGTCAAATCACACAACACTTCTCAAAGTGAGCCCCAAAGCAAAGCCTCATTTCAGGGATTATATAGCCTTCTCCTGGCTCAGAGAATGTAACCACCCTCTTGACCCACTGCCCAATCACACAGCATCAAGGTGTGGTCATTCCTGAAAACCAAGCCTCCTACCACAGGCTCCATGTGACCACATTCAGCCTATTAGGGGGCAGAGTATATTTTCAAATTAAAGAAGGTTCTCAGAGTCACTTAAGCCAATCAAAGGGCCTAGGGGCAGGGAAGACCTTCAAATCTGCATTTCCATTACAATAAGGTCCTGGGACAAAGACTGGGGAAGGCCTGTGGCTTGCCCCTGGAGTCAATGCTGCTCAGGAGCTTGAAAACTCCAGAATGGTGGCTTATATATGGGATCGGTTCAGGACCCCCTGGGAATGAATTCCTAGAGAGAAAGACTCCAAGATCCAAACTCTTTCATTTTTCCTCTTTTCCAGAGTTCAAGGCAATGATTGCATTTGTTTGTTTATTGATTGATTTGTGCTGCTAATCCTCCTTAGTCTTTGCTTTTTTCCAAAAACTGCCAAGGCAGTATTGCAAACACCACAACACAGAGCCAGGAGACCTGAAGTTTGGGTCCTGGTTCTGTCACTGAGTTTATCTGTGCTAACTCAAGCAAGTCCTTTTAAGTGTTTTTGCTTTTTGAGGTCAACATCTTCTCAACTCTCCAGTTTATCTTGCCTGTATGTTGTCTGCATGTTGTCTTCCCCATTCGATTGTGAGCTCCTTGAGGGCACAGACTGTGTCTTGATTTTCTTTGTATCCCCAGTACTTATCACAGTATGTGGCACACAGCTGTTGTCTGTCCTTCGTTCTCAAAGAGGACCAATGACATCACAGGATTACATCTTGATTCATGGGTGAATTGTATTTAAGTGAGGCAAAGTAGCACAAAGTTGTCATCTTCAATTTCTCTTCCAGAGTCATCAAAGTCCAGTGGCAAGAAAAAGAGTCAGGATGACTGGAGATGGCCCAGGATACAGTGGATGACCTTGGCATCTTGGATGTCTGCCCACAAGTGCTCCACAATACCTAACTTCAGCTGCTTCGGTGGCCTTTGGAACACATTGTTCTTATCTGCCCATTCCACTGGCGGCAATCTTCAGAGGCTTGGGGTAGACACCTCCTAACTCACTGATGTATTTGTGGTCCATCAGTTACCCTTAACCTGATTTAGTCTGTCTGCTGAGTTGACTTACTGGGGTGTGGTTGCTGCATGTGCTACAGCTCTTTGGAGGTCAGAAAAGTAGCCCAGAAAAGGACTCAGCAAGCCCTCACACCAGAGGTGCTGCTTGTTGAACACCCATAAACATGGCAGGCACCGAGTAAACACTTGCTGACTTGATTGGTAAATGTTAAATATTACATATGAACATGTTTTAAAAGTATGAAATGCTCTACAAATTGAATGTTGTTTTGGGGTTTTTTTCCCCCAAATATTACCTCCACTACTACTAAACATTTATATTGCTCCTTCAGGAACAGAGGGAAGGAACGTTATTTGCACAGAATCCAGTAAATGGCAGACAGGATTTGATCCAAGGTCTTCCTGACTCGTGTCCAGATCACCTCTCTCACATGTTACCATATTGGGCAAGAGAGTTGGTTTGACCTACTCAATGCAATTGACTGGTGGCTTCTGAGTGCCACTACATTCCACTCAACGTTTAAGTCCTTACGATGAAGGAAGCACTACACTTAACTAAAGGAGGCAAATCACCACAATTTGATGTCATCAATCACTGCGGACCCTGGCCCTTCAAGTCTCAGCCTCTAACACTCTGCCCAGTGACCTGACGTCATAGGAATTGGCCTGGTCTGTTAGTTCAGGGGTTCTTCATCTTTTTTTGGTATCATGAAACCCTTTGGCAGTCTGGCATAGACTAGGCTAGAGACCCCTTCCTAGAATATTGGTTTTAAATAATGAAATGTTTTGGGTAGAGGTTAGTGGAAATAAAAATGCAATTTCCCCCCACCTAAGTCCATGGGCACCAGGTTAAGAATCGCTATGCTAGGGGTGGCTAGGTGGCGCAGTGAGTAAGAGCACGGGCCTCGGAGTTGGGATGACCCAAGAATGAATCCAGCCTCAGAAAATGAGCACCCACACATAAATTATGACTAGCCATGTAACCTTGAGCAAGTTACTTAACCCCAATTGCTTAAAAAAAAAAAAGAATCGCTATGCTAGGGTAGAGGTTGTCCCCATCCATTTGTCTCTGCCCCATCTCCACCGGTGACATCAACTCTGAAGCCCTGACTCTCCAGGTTGCACCACTGCAGCCCAACCAGCTTGTCACACTTTAAATCAGGAGTGGGGAGCCTGCAGCCTTGAGGCCACATGTGGTCCTCTGGGTCTTCAAGTGTGGCCCTCTGACTGAATCCAAACTTCACAGAACTAATCCCTTTATTAAGGCCACATGTGGCCTCAAGGCCACAGGTTCCCCACCCCTGCTTTGTCATCTCCTGTCTTGCTCATGACCCTGCTGTCATTGCTGTCCCTGTCCCAACACAGAATGGAGTCCTTGTCACATGACTTGGAGTTAAGGCACCGCTTTCCTCATTATATTATATATTATATACACTGTCCACTTCTGCTTGCCCCTGACCAGCCACTCCACTGCTTACAGAGCATTTCCAAATCTATCAGTCAACTCTTGATGGTCATGGTAAGCACAGAACCAGGCTCTGACGGGCTGGCTTAGAGGGGTCTCAGACTCCTTAGGACCTTGCCTCCGTATCTGCAAATACTCACTTCCCAAATATCTGGGTCCAGAAAAACCTTCTACTCAGTGACCCCCGAACACAGGTGGTTGTGGTCGTTTAGTACTGCCGTGCATTTTGCCACTGCCATGTTTTGGCTCCTGCTGTCCCCCGTCCCTGGAATGTTCTTTTCACCTAAGCCACATCAATGTCTACTTCACAGGGTCATTGTAGGAGCAAAGGAGATGCTGCATGTAAAGCACTGCATAAATGTTAGCTGTAATTACTATTCTTATTTATCCTTGAAGGCACTCTTTGGGGTCCCACACCCTCTAGGGATCCTTCCTACCTGCTTGTTAATGTGCTCCCCATCTATCCAGTTCATCCATCTTTGAAGGCCTAGCTCAAGTCCTGGTCTCTAGGAATCTTTACAAACCACCCCAACCCACAGTAGTCAGTCCTTCCCCTGAGATCCTGTACGGCACTGACTGTTGAGTATAAGAGCCCTCTAAGCCAGTTAGTCAGAGCCTGGTTCTGTGCTTCCGATGACTGTCAAGTGCTGAACTTGTCTACACTGCTCAGCACAGAATGCCTTAAGGCATCTTTGGTGCCACTGGACCAGCCTGATCTTCTTGTGATGTTTTATAAGAGGTATTTCCCTGGCTGGTGTAACATGGTAGGGGCCAGAGGGGGCAGCATCTCTGTGAGGCCTCTGGGCATCCACAGTGGCTGAGAGTTGCCTTCCATCCTCATTCCCCTCCACCATTAGTGCACACCATGACCAGAGAACTTACACTGGTTACTGTTGACAGTGTGGTTGTCATGGCCCACCAGGACTATCTGTGCAGCTTGTGAGGGGTGAACAACCACCAGTCTGCTTCAACACTGGCTTTTTTCAGGGCTGGCCCAGACGATTTAACTTTGGTGAGATGATCAGAGCTTAGTCCCAAGGTAACAAAATTTAGTGGGCTCAAAAAATGAGTGCATGTACCCTCGCAGAGATAAGCTATTGCCCTGGCTGAATTTACTTATTATTTCTAATATTATTTTCCAGTCATGAATTACAAATGTCTATAACACAATGAATGTTAACTGAATTTAATTTCTAGTAATATATAGGCAGATGCTGCTTAGCATCATTGATTAGTTTTGTAAAAGCATGACATGGGGGGAACAAGAGAAGGGGCAGCTAGGTCCATAGGAAGGATGCTAATGTACACGTGGTAAGAATGATGTTAGGGATAAATGCTCGGGGAATTAATCAAAGGACTTACCTTGCATTATCACCAGTAGTCAAATGCATCTCAGGCAATTAGCAATGCAGTGTCATAGGAGTTTAGCATTATTAAAAAAAAAATCTATTTTAGGATCAGAGATTCAAAGTTGGAATGGATCTTACAGAGCTCTAGTCCAACCCCTCATTATAATAATATGCAAACATACAGAGTTTTAAGGTTTTCTAAGCACTATACAGCGTCTCATTTGAACCTCACAACAATCTTTGGGCCCATTTTATAGATGAAGAAGCTAAGATCCTGAGAGGTTAAGTGATTAGCTGAGGGTCACATGGCTAGGAAGTGCCTTAGGTAAGACTTTAACTTGGGTCTTGACTCCACCTCTAGACCTCCATACCCTCACTGGACCCCCTAGCTGCATCTCATTGAAGAAGATAAGGAGAATTAAATCCAGGATGTTTGCCTGTGGGCACACCAATAGTAAGTATCAGAGACAGAATTTGAACTGGGGCCTTCCAATTCCAAAGTCAGCATTCTTTCTACTCTACTATCCTGCCTTTTCTAGTTAGTGATATTGGGAAACAGGTTTAGTTAGGTATGCCTGCCTCTGTCTACACTTCCTTCAGGTTTGACCTCATTTCAGAAATAAGCAGCTGTTCTCAGATTTCCCACAAGGCAGCCACACTTCCCTTTTTCACAGAAACCTCCTTCTGGATTGGGGCACAACACTGGCCAACCTCAACTGAGTGAAAACTGCTGCAAAAAGGCCAGATGTAGGCCAGATCTCAGAACCCATTCTCCAATCCTGATCTTTCTTGGTCTCTGGAAATTTATTATATTGCATGTATGAAAAATTATCATACCGTATTATTATACAAGAGGGAGGATCGGGGAAGGGCCAGCCAGGGTAATTTCACAGCTATCCAGGGCTCAAATTATTACCCTTCTCCTCCACTTCCCCTCCCTCAGGACCAAGCTCTTCCCCTGACTTTGGTACTCACAGCAGAAATAGGTACAGTTAAGCTAGCCCTTGGTCAGGCAGATGTAGCGATGAAGAAATTTGAGAGTTGGAAGCAAAGTGTGGCCTTCAAGCACCTTCTGTGTCCATGGTTTATCAATGAGTGGCTGCATCCACAAGGGAGAGACAGGATGTCTAAGCAAGTCAAATCACCACCACCACCTTGATCACCAAATACCCCGAGACCTCAGTGGAGATAGCCTAAATTCAAGAGTCCCAAGATTAGCAGCGCCCCCCAAACCACCAGATCTGCTTCCAGCCTGTCCCCTGAAGCAATCCTTGAGGGCAGAAATCATTGTGAAGAATGGGCTCACTTGCTTATCACCATCAGCAATAATGACTTGCCAGTGGCCAGTAACAAGATAAACCACTGGTGCTGACTCTAGCCCTCTTAGCCATGATTCAGGGAAGCAACTTCTAAAGAGAAGGGGTCCACCATCCACACCAACTACCAGCCAACTGCCCACAGTTGGCTCTGTCATATTAACCCACAATAGAGGCAAGCTAGTCAGGGAGGTCAGGCCAGCACTACCACCTTAACCACCGTCTCCCCTCACCCTGATGAGGACAGCCCAGGACCTTGACACGAGAGCCCTGAGGACCATAATGCTTCCAGGTTATCGTCTGTAGCCACCAGGCTGGGAAGCAACCCCTTATGGAGATGCAGCCTACTAGTCAGGGCTGCCCATACTACAGCCAGAGCTACTAAAGATCCAGAAAGGAAAGCAGTGGCAGCAAAGTAAAAAAATCCAACATCAGACTGTTATCAGTGGAAATGACACGAAACATTAAAGAGACATTAACATCTGCTTTGTCGCTACCCCAAGGACGCAGGACCTTTCCATCTGACTTGCAGTTGAAATCTTCTAAATGCTTTGTCTCCCACTATTAAAATGGGAGTTCTCCAGAGCAGGGACCGTCCTACTTCTCTACTGGTTTCCCCAGTTCTCACCTAGTAAACACTTGATAAAATCCTTTTTCTTTTTTTCATTCATTCATCTGCTCACTAACATGCATTGTCTGTGTGACTATGCCAAGACCTGAACCTCTGGGCAGCTTTAGGGGAGTCTTCAACATCTGTTACCCTGGGAAGTCAAAGGCTGGCTGGGTGTGTGAATGGCTTTTGGGGGAGCAGATGCCTGAACTGGTGGCCAGTGTGGATAGTGGCTCAGTGGGAACCAGCAGAAGTGTGAGTGGGTAACAGAAGTTCTCTAGAGGAAAGTTTCTTGTCGTTTGTGAACTTAAAACCAAACTCTGATAACTGAATTCTGACAAACAATGTTTCCTGCATAATCCTAATGTAATTTAAAAACATTATTCTGAGAAGGGGTCTACAGGCTTCACTAGACTACCAAAGGGGTCCATGATAGGAAAAAAAAAGGTGAAGAAGCTATCCTAGGCAGGAGATCTTAAGTCTATGTAATCGTTGGAGTCTGGAGGTAGACTCTTTTGGCAGCCCTTAGGACTATGATGATCCAAAGTTCTGAACAGATAAATCTGAAATGACAGAGATCTGAGTCTCTGGTAGATAACAAAAGGGAAAGGAAAGCCTGGAGAGTAATATATGAACCCCAAAACTGGAATGTTAAAGTGTGTGTGTGTGTGTGTGTGTGTGGCTCTGCTATATAAGTCCACTGGAACAAACACCATAGTGGAAATATGGTGGCATAGAACTTCAAAGTTAAAGATGAGCCTTCACCTGGACTATTATAGAATTCCAGGCCAAAGGCCTAGGCACTTGAACTCAGTTCCAGCCCGGAAATAGCAGAGCCTAATGTAGGAAGCATGTCTTCTTCCCAGAAAGCAATAGGTATTATCTTTGTTAGAGAAGTAACAAAGAAAATTAATTTTGAAACAGCTCCAGGGAACCTAGCTCAGAGGTCTAAAGCTATAGACTGTAATGTTTCAATCCAGAGAAGTCAAAAATGTTCAAATGAGAAAGGAGAAAACCAACCAGAGTGGTCTGGCTGGAGAAAGATACCTCTTGTCCAGATGGCCGGAGAAAGCTGAGGCTCATGATCAAGCCCTGTTCTCAGCCTGAGGAGCTGAAGACTTCTAGCCCACCTTCTTCTTAAATGTTCACCAATCAGGGTTGATTTTCACCTGTCAGGGGCACTCCCTTTTTTCAGTTTCTCCATGGTTTTGTCTTTGATTACTGAGAGAAACCAATGACTTGTAATGTCTTGGTTATTAGCTAGCCCAATTAATAAACTGATTACTAAATACCCAGAAACTCTGTCTCGGGAGTGTTTCATTCATCACATCTATATCACTGAGTTAAAGCTGGAGGGGACCTTAGAAATCACTGAATCTAAACCCCTCATTTTATAGATGAGGAAACTGAAGCACAGAGAAGCCACATGATCACAGAGATAGTTAAGAGTCTGAACATCTCCCACCATGACCAAATCTCTTCTCCTGACTAAACACTCCCAATTCCTTGAATCCTTTCTCACTGAACATTGTGCTCAGCTATTTCAATTAGAACTCTTCCTTTCTCAGTTTTCATAAAGGTTCTTTGTCTTCTAAATGAGGTGCTACCAAGCAAAAATAAATAAAACTCCAATATTAAAATATAGCTTTATAATTGCCAAAGAAAAGCTAGTGACATTTATTAAAAGCAACACTGCAAAAAAAGACAGCTCTATAATCTATATTCAATAGCGAGAATTTCTTCAAAGCTGTTTTCTTCAGGTTTAAACTACTTTAAAGATTTAAAGATTCCAGTGAAATCAGTCAAAACCTCTTCAGAACGTTTTCTCCTTGTGAATGTGCATGTTGACTTTTTACATAATTACTAACTGGCTTCAAGTAGCAAGACAAGACCATGGTCAACTTTGCCTCTGTTAGTTTAGAAAACAAACAAAAAGTGAAAGTGAATTCTCCCACTGGTGTTATAGCATGGAGGTGAAGTTGGCTTGGGCTCCTGATGGCCCAGAAAGTCTCTCTGTCATCCCAAGCCCAGAAGGTCTAGCTAAATTCTTAAGTTTGTCACCAGAAGTCTGGCCACGGGTCTCCAGAAGTAAAAAGAGTGGTCATTTCTATAGTACTAAAGGAAGCTGACCGGAACAGCACTGTGAGGGAGCTAATGAAGAGCAGATGGAGGCAGAATGGCAAAGTGTTGTTGAGGATGACACAGCAAGTAAGTGCTCAAACTTACTTGCTGAGGCTCAAACTCAGGTCTTCTGACTCCAAGACTTGTGTTCTTCCTACTTCACTGCATAAGTGTTGAAGCAAAAACAGCACTGAGAAAAAGGGGAGCATCTCCTTGACAGGGGATAGGATTACAGCTTAAGAGCTGACATGTAATTTTCATACTTTTCCCTTTACAACAATAAAAACTGCTACTGAATGGATGATGGTCTTGATTATAATAGGAATGCCTTAGGAAACAAAATACTAACTCAATGCACAGAGTCATGGAGCCTTCTTTAAATTTGAGAGATTTAAGAGAGATCCACTCTAGAACTTTTGCCAGGAAAACCCCATAAAGAGTATGGTCCATGGGGTCACAAAGAGTCGGACATACAACATCAACCCTAGAATTTGACCTGACAAAGAAAAGGTCAAAGTTCTATACTACAAAAACAAAAGATCCCTGAGATGATGGTCATGATTTGATTAAATCTTTAGTCCCAAATTCATACATAACCCACATCTGATTCAGGCTAAGGGGGTAAATATACTTGGCTCCTGATCTCTATGTCCTCTAAGGGGTTACATTTAACAAGCTGATAATAAACCATACTGAGCAAAGGCTTTAAAAGGAACAAACTACAAAAGATTTATTATTTATCTCCAAGTTTGCCTTTCTATACATATATACATGATATTCACATATATAATCTATAAAATAACAGGTTTCTGTATAAATAAGACATCTAAACACATGGAAGATGTAAGAGACTGCTGAACACCTAAAAATACATTATATTGGGCTAGAACCCTTGAAAATTTAAACAATGTCCTAAGAAAAGAAAAAAAGCTTTCCAGTCCTAGTCCAAGTTTCCAAACTCGTCCATTCCAAAAGCTATCCAAGGACTGTCTGACCTCAGTCTTAGAGACATTAACCCCTTTTGTTTCACTCATCATTAATCTTCTAAGAGAAGCTCTAGTTCTTCTATTGGCACCCGAACTCTTAATTCCTTCTCAGTCATCAGATCTAGGATTTCCTGCATTTGATCCGGGAAATAATCTACTGCATCCATATATAACACCTGTAACAAGAAAGAACAAAAAAAGGAGGAGGGGAGGCCAATTTATACCTTATAAATTAGGAGAGAAGTCAAGCAATTTTCAAAGAATAGTATTTGGAAAGGAACAGGAAAAGAACCTTTCTGTTAACAGCTTCAACTAACATGATAAGAGAAAGGATTCTTTCTTTTTCCTCCCCGCACATATGCAGGCACAGTGAAGTCTTTTTTTAGGAAGGTTACTCAAAACAAAAAAACAAAATGGGGTCTAAATGTGAACATTCTCAAAGACAAGCAGAATGGAGTAGTCAACTGGCCACAGTATTTATTAAGCAACGTAAGAGAGGGATGCAAAACCACAGGTTAATATATAATCTGGAGTTAAGATGAGCCTAGAATCTAGGTGGAGATTGGAAAAACAATTTGGGGAAACAATCTCCCTCCCTTAGTCCCTCCAAAAATTTCTTTCCTCAAACTTGAAATGAAAGGGTATGAAAAGGAAAAACAAATGTCATATTAAAGGGTAAAATCCCAACAGAATATACATTATTTTCCAATGTAATCATATTTTTCCTAAAAGAAGCAATTAGCACAAGCATGGAAGAACCTCCCCAAAAGACAGAGCTGATGTAACTTCAAGCTGAGACTCAGTCATGCATCAGCTTTTATTTTTAACCTACCTTTGCCCAAGGACAGTGCTGGAGAGCTCTGTAAAACACACCTTTGCTTCTTTCTTTGTTTCCTAGAGAAACCTAAAGGGACAAAGAGAAAAAAAAGGAGACCAAAGAAACAGGGTAATGAGCCATGAGGCAGTCAGAACCAAAAATCCTATAATGACCCCCAAAAAACATTAGCTAGATCACAATGACCCAACTTTACCAGTGGTCAGCTCTTAGGTGACTTCAGTCATCCAGACACAGTCAAAAGGCTACTCAATAAACACCAGTGGCTCCCTATCACCTCAAGGATCAAAACTAAAATCCTGTTTGGTGTTCAAAGCCTTTCATAACCTTCATAACTGTAATGATAATGGGAATTTGAAGATCTTCCCTGCTGCTTGATAGGCTTAAGTGAATCTGAGGACCTTTCCTGATTTGAAAATAAACTCTGCCCCTTAATAGGCTGCATGTGGTCACCTGGAGCCTGTGGTGGGAGGCTTGCTTTTCAAGAGGGACAACTTTTGTTACTCTGTAGTCAAGGGGGTCATGAGGGTTGTGAAGGTCTCTGACCCTGGAGAAGGCTGTATATGCCCTGATGTGAGGTTTTACTTTGGGGCTCACTTTGGGAAGAGTTATGTGATCTGGCCAGATGAGACTCTGAGCAGCCGTTGAGCCCCCCAGCTTTGAAAACCTAGATGTTGGTGATTCTCTCTCTGGTGACTGACTAGGTATGGATGTAATGGTCAGACAGCTGGGAGCCTGTCTGTAGGTCTGCTGAATTGTGTTATTTTTTTTGTTTGTTCGCTTGTAACTTATTTGTATTCTCTGAAGTTCAGGTGCTGATTTTTCCCCCTGAACTAGGTCAATGATGTATGAGTTGCTTTCCTTTAGAAAAGCAGATCAGAAAACCTGTGCTAGCAGCCATCCTGGGGATGCTGGGGTGCTTGCTGCTGCAATCACCAGATACCTTCCCCACAGCCCCACATCATCTCGCCCCTTTCCAGTTTCCTCATACCTTATTCCCTGACACATAACCTTTGACCCAATGACACTGGCCTCCTTGACATTTCATGAATAAGACATTGCTAGTTGGTTCTGGCCTTCTCTCTGGCTGTCCCCATGTCTGGAATGCTCCCTCCCCTGCTCTGACTACTGACCTCCCTGACTTTCTTCAAATACCAACTAAAACTCTATCTTTTTTTTTCTTTGCTTTTTGGAGGGCAATTGGGATTAAGTAACTTGCCCAAGGTCACACGGCTAGGTTTTTGTTTGTGTGGGTTAAGTGTCTGAGGCCGGATCCGAACTCAGGTCCTTTTGACTCCGGGGTCAACGCTCTACTCACTGCGCCACCTAGCCGCCCCAGAGCTCTATCTTCTTAAAGAAGCCTTCCTCAATCCCTCTTAATTCTTGTCCTACCCTCTGTTAATTATTTTCTAATTTATCCTATATATATAGCTTGTTTGTACATATTTGTTTGCATGTTCTCTCCCCATTAGATTATAAATATGCTGAGGGCAGGGACTGTCTTTTGTCTCATTTTGTATTCCTAGCACTTAGGGTGGTGCCCAGCACATAGTAGGGACCTAAAAATGCTTGCTGATGAAAACAGACAGGTACCATCTCCCACCATCATCCACAGTCACAAAATTTTGTAAAATATCACTGAGTTAAGAAGCTTAGAGTTATTAGAGTTTCCTTATGGGGCAGTGGGGCTACCAGAGGCAGATACAGTCTACAAGTGATAAGAAACTGCAGCTGAGGGTGCAGGAGAACAAAAAAACTAACAGGACGAGTCAACGGCTACAGTAACATTAAGTGTTTGTGGTCTCCCCCTGCATAATGTAACCTCCTTGAGAACAGGGACTGTTCGTTTTAATTTTTTATATCCTTAGCACCCAGCATAGTGCCTGGGACATAACAGGTGCTTAATTCAATGCTCACGGAATTGAAATGAAAAAAGAAAAATGCCCAATACTTAAAATGGGTCAGTATTCAGGTATGTGAAAATCTGACTACAGAAGAGCCTATTCTTCAACAATTGGAATGAGAGTATCATAGACATGGAGTTGGAAGGAACTTTAGAGGCTGCCTAGTCCAGCCCCTCTGTTTTATATTATCTTTATTTTCAGTCCCTTCTTTTTGGAACAGTCTTAATTATCTGTCACAAGGAAGTGAAATCTTAATTCTTCATGTTTACTTGTGATTTCTCTTCCTCCTATGAAATAGGGGAAAAAAGAGGCCTTTTTCTCTCTGAAGTCACTGCTCTTTAGTCAGATACTGAGTTTTTTTGAAAGTGGAGTATAAAGTTTGCCCGAGCAAAGATAAATCTTGTCAAAGCCATGAACACTGACTTGTTCAGTGTTAGTTTTAGTCTCTCGTACTAAAGAATGTATGCAACTGCTGCGAGAGGCAGACGCACTGGACTGTGGAATTGCATGAATGTCTGGGTTGAAATGCTCCTTAGCGTATCAGAGATGCTCATTTTCATTAGCCTGTTCTCCTCCACTGGATTCTAAGCTTCTAAAGCATAGAAGTCATTTCTACTGTAACATGTACTTCAGAAGTAGATCACTGCAGTACAGACTTAGAGCTAAAAAGAAATTTAAAGGTTATAGTTCAACCTCCTCATTTTACAGATGAGGAAACTAAGGCTGGAGGAGGTTGGGACTTGTCCAAGGTCATAGAGCTAAGAAAGGTTAGAGGTTGAATTTGAACCCAGGACCCCCGACTACAAAGCCAGGGCTCTTTCCACAGCAGCACACTGCCTCCCTCCCTGACAGTGAATGTTAATAACTGAAATGAAAGAGAACAACTAATTGAAAGATCTGCTGCTGCTTCTTCGTTAAGTTCCTCCTCTTCCCATCAAACACAAACAATACTGACTTTTAAATCAATCCCTCACAGACTAACTTTGGGTAAAAACCAAGAAAGAGCCCATTAACTCTGTAATTAAACAGTTAACTCAAAATCAGCTCCTAGGAGCTTCTTGTAGCGAGAGCCAGTAACAAAGCAGGAATCTCCAGACGGAGGACAGGGATCACCTTCACTCACTCATTCATTTGCTCAACAGAAACACTGGAACATAGGAATGTTCCCTATGAAGGAACACTTTCTATGTCTGAATCCCCCTCTTCCTTCTCTAACTTAAAATGGTTACTAGGTACTGCAAGACTAGGCACTCCCTTCCTTCTCAAGATTTTCTAAATGCCATTTGAACTTAACTCATTCTTCTTTTCACAAAAAGCGTGAGAGGAAGAAGAATCTACTCTCCATACTTTCTCAAAAATCACCAAGAAGTATTTGTGAGAAATTTCATGGCTATTTCCAGAAATGTAACCTATCTAAGCTCAGAGGCAGTTATAATTGCTCTCTCAAGTCTTCTTTTGAGAATTTGCCTAGATATTTGGATAGATGAAATAAATACCGAAGTACAAAATGTAGCAAAGGATTAGCACTTGGTGGAAATCTCTGAGTAGATGGTAGCTGCCAGGTTGTAATTTTTTTTAAAGAAAAATCCAGGGGTAGCTAAGTGGCACAATGAATAGAGCACTGGCCCTGGAGTCAGGAGGACCTGAGTTCAAATCTAGTCTCAGACACTTAACACTTACTACCTGTGTGACCTTGGGCAAGTCACTTAACCCCAATTGCCCTGCCTTTCTCCCCTCCAAAAAGCAAAAAAAAAAAAAAAAACCCCAACAAAAAACAAAACAAAAAAACAAGTCTTCAAACACTGAGATCAATTTGGAAAGATTTTTTCCCTGTAACTAGAACACTGATCAAATTTAGAGGCAACTTCTGAAAAGAAAAGTTGATAGAAAATGATACCTGAATTTGCTTTTCACATCCTCTTTATTTGTTCTCTAAGTCACTAATACAAGAATAGGAGGTTCTTGCTAAACTCCTGAGTATAGGCCTTCATATACTGTTAGATTCAACTTAGGCCTTTTATTTCAATTCAAAAAACACTTCTTACGTTCTCATAACGTGCAAAATATTACTGTGGGTCACTGTACGGGATACAAAGATGAATGAGATATTTCCTGCCCTTGAGAAGCTTAAAATTTTGTATACATAAATGACTATAATACACAAAAACTAGATAATTACACACAGAAAGTACAATGAACTTTTTATGAGAGATCCAAGAAAGGAAACAATATTCCAAGAAGGTGGGGGCTAAGGGGAAGAGAAAGATCCAAGAGGGTTTCTTGGGGAAAGCAGCTTTGAAGCAAGGCCTTGAAGGATAGGTGATCTCTCATTTTGATAACTAAACTCTTTCAAGGCTGAGTACAAAGATGTCGTTATACTAAGTGGGCATTCTCTTTATTAATGTCAATTAGATCTATGAACTTGAAAAGCTAGTTAGTATCAATGAACTTTGGAGGATTAAGTAAAACTTTAGGAAAACTGTGTGTAGCAAAGGTTAGCTACTTAAACTCAGTTCTTCTGATTCTCTCAATGATTTGTTTTTGAAATCCTGATTCTTAGAAAAAACAATGAATCAAAGTCTAGAGTCTGGGATGGGGGGCCTGCGGCCTTGAGGCCACATTTGGCTTTCTAGGTCTTTGGCTGTGGCCTTCTGACTGAATTCAAGTTTTACAGAACTGATCCTTTTATTAAGGGAATTTATTCTGTGAAGTTTGAATTCAGTCAAAGGGCCGCACTGGAGGAACAAGACGGCCATGTGTGGCCTCAAGGCTGCAGGTTCTGCACCCCTGGTCTAGCCTGACAAGCAGTAGTCCTAAAGATTTGATCAACCCTTTTGTAACATGTTCATTAATTTCCTAGAGATAAAGTATGCTTAACTGTTCGTGTCTAGTTACCCATGTGGAGAAGCTATACGATGGAGATGATTTGGTTTTAGTTTCTTCTGGGTTTGGTTTTTTTATCTGATGGATGTATGCTGCCTCTACTTAGGGAAAAGAAGCTTTTCTAAAAAATGAAAAGCCTGAAGTTTTCCAGGTTCTTAAGACTTTTTTTTTTCTCACCCCGGTGGGAAGTAAATGTGGACTGCTGACAGTTTGTGTGGTGTTATAAAAAGTGAATCTGAGAAAATAATGATATCTACCAAACAATCATTAAAAACACTACATCTATACAACAATCATGCTAGTGCTCATGCAAGGCTGGCAGTGGGCGAGATGGATATACTGATTCATCAAATGGGGAAGGGCAAAATGAAAAGGAATTTTCCCCTCCCACCAACATTTGAAAATAGCAGCCTTTGAAATTATACTGACTTCTGTCTGTGATTGGCAAAAGGGAGGGGAAATTATATGGGAGGATGGCAAAATAAGAGCCCACATTTAACAAGCCAGAAGTGCCATTCCCACAGTCTCTGTTTACTGAGGCTTCTTTTCTCACTCAAACAAAACCACCATATTCAAGTTGTTTTCTTTGCACTTTAGGCAGATACACAGATTCTACGTAACCCTAACCTGAAAAGAGCTAAGGCACTTGAATCAAAACAATAAAAGTTTGGAACAATATCCTGGTAACTCTATAAAAGTAAAAGATTTTCAAGCTATAATTTAACCTTATTAAGCCTGTATTGAGTGAATCACAGGCATTTCTTTTGTCTTCAGAGCAGACCTGGAAGTCTCAGCTCCTTCATGAATCTTCCTTCCCAGTCACTCTGATCTCGCCCTTTCCTGACCTTTTAAGGCACTTACTATCTATCCCAAGCTTTCTGACATTTAATAACACCCTATCTTTGGATAAGAAATCAGGGATGAATCAGCAGTCTAATAGGCTAGCTACTTTTTATATGCCAGACAAGCTCACTTGCTTGGTAAGAATCATAGATCTTTAGAGCTAGAAAGGACTTAGGAAATCACCTATAACAATCCTCTCCTTATCTGACAAATGAAAATACTCAGGCCCAAGTAGGGTAAGTGACTGGTTTAAGGTCATACAACTAGCCAGTGACAAACCTGCAACTCAAGCCACTTAACCAATCTCAGCCTCAGTTTCTTCACCTATAAAATGAGGGAGTTGGATTAAATGGCCTCTAAGGTACTGACCCTGACAAACCTTTCTTGTCTCTCGACACTCTGATGAAGATGGATTACTTACTGCTCCAAACTCTTCTATTTCTGTACCTAATATCATATAACCCCCCACACCTGAAACACCCCCCGACCATCTTCATCTATTGTCATTTTCTTTGTTTTTCGAGGTCCAGCTACAATGCCATCACCTCCATGAACCTTGATTCCCTAGAACTAGAAGTGACTTCTCCATCTTCTCTGCTAACTTTTTATATGCTCTCATGCAATGGGGTCTCAATATGTGCTGTGTTTCTGTACCCCCTACTAGACTGCAGCACCTCCTTGAAAGCAGGATTTTTTATCTTTGCAAGACATGTCTTATCGTCTCTGTGTCTATCCCTGTATATTACACTGCACACAGAAATGGAGTATTTGTTGAATGAATGCTGCAATATTCATTGATGTTACATAATATGGCGTTGTAGGCTTTTAAATGATCAGAAGATACAATTTGGATACATTTTTTAAATCCACATTCCAGATAGGAATCAAATTTCTTTACTTAAATGCATGAAAAGATGATCAGGACTTTGAGATTCTGAGCAGAATGTCAGAGAAGCAAACCACTGTTCTAGTGGAGCCCTGAGACATGACAAATGATTCCTCTTCTCTAATGCCTCAGGAAAGACTTAAAACGTGGCTTTAACTCTATATTCCAGTCAGCTTCCAAATCTCATTCATTCACCCACACCACTGTATCATGAGTGGGTTCCCTCTCGTTTTTCACTCATCTCCTTCTTATCACCTCTTGCCTGTAACACTGTACATGCCTTATTTCTAACAACGGCCTCTATGCCTTCGGTTTCTCTTACCCGATCCAACTGTCTTGCAGCTGACAGATTAATCTCTGATCATGGCAACCCCTTGCTCAAAAACCTTCAGCTGCTTCCCACTGTCTACAGGATAAAATACAAATGCTACAGCCTTCAGCTAAGACCTGCCAATATCTGGCTCCAATCTACCTTCCACTCTTCTTTCTCATTATTCCACTTCACCTAGTCTGTGTCCAAACCAGCACCAACTTGTTCCCTACTCTGGTCCTGACCCAACAGTGGTCACTTTCTCTATATCTTTACCTTTTGAAATCCTTTTCTTTCTTTAAGCCTCAGCCTTTTTCTAGGAAGCCTCCCTTGAACTCCCTGGCTTGAAATGTTCTTTTCCTCCTCAACATTTTAAAAACAATTTGCTTTGTGGCAACCATATGTGCCACAAGTGTTGCCCTTGATGGCAAAGACCATTTTGTTTTTTGTTTTTGGATCCCTAGTACCTAGCCCACCTAGTATCTAAAACACAGTAGTTTGTGGAACTAAATTGATTAACTAAAACTAAAAAAAATAATTAACTATACACAAATAGTTACTCCTATGATTCATTTCTAGAACTTAACCTTCGCAAAATAAGAGAAAGCCCCCAATTGTAGTTTCTTACCAGAAAATTCAAATACATCCTCCATAATAAGGGGCAGTTGCTGCCATTATCACTCTGAATTGCATTTTCAAACAAGGCTTTTATTCGATTTGATAAACCTGTTTCAGGAATTGTTGAGTGGATTTCTCCAGCATCTACTCTATAAGAAAAAATAAAATAGAAAGACTTTTGAGACCTAAAGAGAGAAATTATTTTGTCCTATTTCTTGGGAAGAAGAAGGAGAAATTTGGTAACAATAAGCTTCAATTATAATGAGAGTTAGTTTAAAAAAACAAAACAATTAGAGTTGGTTATAATTACAATAACCCTATGTAATTCAAAGTACACACTTTATCTAAATTTCCTAACTTTATTTATTTTTTTATTTTTTGCCTTTTGGAGGGCAATTGGGGTAAAGTAACTTGCCCAAGGTCACACAGCTAGGTTTTTGTTCGTGTGTGTGTTAAGTGTCTGAGGCCGGACCCGAACTTAGGTCCTTCTGACTTCAGGGCCGACGCTCTACTCACTGCGCCACCTAGCCACCCCTTAACTTTATATATTTTTTAATGTAATTAATTTCATTATCATCATCATCATTATTATTTTTAAAGACTGTGTCTCCCTACCTTGCCTAGACTGTAAGTGCAGGAGCCACTCTTACCAGCATGGGAGCTTTGATTTGCCTTAGTGTGAACACCCAATTGGTTTAGCCCCCTCCAGTCTAGAACTCTGCAGTTTAAGTGACCCACCAATCTCATTCTCCTCAGTAGAAGAGATTAAAGGCATAGGCCACCATGCCTGGCCCATCAACTCTGTGATCTTTCCAGTGCCTAGGGATGCATATGGTAGATACTGTATAACTGTATGTGAAGTAGAAACATGGCTTTTAATGAAAAGGATACAATTATGCTTTATCTGAGACAGATCTAAAGTATAACTAAATTAATCATCCCTTTAAATTTGTAGTACAGAAAATATAAATCCTACAGGATGGTTAAAATCTAATCCAATCCAAACATTTATTAAACAAGGTTCTGTGCTAGTTTAGGGCATGCATGAAGATGAAAAACGATACAGTCCTTGCCCTCAAGTTGCTGAGAATCTAATGGCAATGCTGTGTTAATTTCACAAATGTAAAGTACAAACTCAGAATCACAGAATCTGAGAACTGGAAGAAATCTCACAGATTATAATCCAGTCCATACCTAAAAGGAGGGAACACCTCCCTTTACAACATCCTCAACAAATTGTACCTACCTAACCATTTCCAGAAGTGGGGAATTTGCGACTCTCCAAAAAAGCCATTCTTCCTTTGGACAAAACTAATTTTTAAGAAAGATTTCCTTCATATTAAGCCCCAAACCTGCCTCTCAACAATTGCCACTGATCACTCCTAATTCTGTTTTCTGGGTCCAAGGAAAACAAAGCTGTCCTTTCTTCTGCAGGACAGTCCTCCAAGGTACCTGGAAACAGTTGCCATGTACTTCCCCTACGCCTTTACCCCCAATAAGATGTCTTTTCTCCATAGTAAATATCTCTAGTTGGTGCCTTTAAAAGAGCCTCATATGGCACCTACTCAGATATGTATACTAGAGCTGGAAGGAAACCTAGACATCGTCTGGTCCAACCCCCTCATTTTATATTAAAAAAAAACTGAAGCCCAGAGTCAAAGTGACTTGTGCGCTGTCACCCAAGGTAATAAGAAGCTGAGCAGGAATTTGAACAGAGTGTCTCTAATCTGAAGACCAGAGCTCTGTGTACAACATATCTTAAACACATCCAAAATAAGTCTCTCCTGGAGTCAGGAGGACCCGAGTTCAAATCCAGCCTCAGACACTTAATACAAAAACTAGCAGTGTGACCTTGGGCAAGTCACTTAATCCCAATTGCCCTACCTTCCCCCTCCAAAAAGCAAAAAACAAAACAAAACAAAATAAGTCTCTCCTACGCAAAATGTGTTTCAGTACTAAATTTTCCAGGACTGTTGGAGTAAAGTAAAACAAAGTGAAAGACTCTGAAAGCAACCATTAATGCTTCAGCTCAAAATCACTGGTTAACTCTTGGGTTATAATAAAGAGTCAAGAATTAACCACCTGGATTTGGGTGACTTTAAATTGAAATTGGCAGATGCCACTTATAGCATAATCAGAATTCATCAAACTTTCTACCAAAAGGAGGCCCTGTATGTACTGGGAAAGACAGAAATCCTACTCCTTCTAATTAAGGATACTAGTTTCACTGCATTATAAATATCTTGATATATTTTCAAATCTGTCACCCTGTAATACCCATGGTTCTTTGCAGACTACAGGGGTTATGCTATTATTATACAGATACCTCAGAACAGCTTCCACCAGCCTTTTTCTCATTTTCTCAGCTTGGACTGCAAACAGCCGTGGCTCCAGGGATTTGGTAGACCTTATGATGATATCAAAGAATCTTCTTGTCTTGCTGGCATTATGGGATTTGTTCTGGATCTGTATATATGACCTCCAAAGAACCTGGTTGCCCGGATACAATTTTAAAGCCTCTGAAAGTGCTTCTCGCAGAGGATTCAAAGGGAACACACTCACTTTCATGTGATATCTGAGTAGATTTGTATGCATCAGTGTGACAGCTTCAAGGGTATTGGTCAAATTTGGGATTCCAATATTTACACTTGGCTCTGTGCATTCTGATGAAATGGACCCTTTAAGTCTTTCAAATACCTGCTTATATATATGCATAGCAGCATTAACCCCTATGGTCAAATACTGGAAAAGCATAAAGCAGCCCACCATGCTAACTAGATGACCAGAACAATTAAAAGGAGATGGGTCAGGGGCTGAACTTTCATGCAAATGCTTCTGAAGTGTGTGCTCATATGCTTTGCGGGCTTTCAAAATGTTCACAGCTAACACCTCCCCAGTATAAGGAATGTAGGGCCCGTTCTCAGTCAGTTTAGTTAATATATGAATTGCTCTGGATGTGGCAGCTCCTTCCAAGTTCCCTGACAGTTCCACTTCTAGGGTAGCATAAAGCAGGCTTAAGTCATAGAGTCTAGAGCCTAAGTCTTCTGGCCCTGCCATGCTAAGGGCAGTGTCAAAAACCTTTCTGGCATCCTCTACGTTGCCCAGTAACCACTCCAGATGGGCATATTCTTTCCAAAGGCAAAAGCTATTTCGGTTCTCAGGCTCCTTGAGGAGATTCTTGGCCAGTTTTTTACATTTTTTCCCTTGAGACTTCAGTCTCTTCTTGTTTTTAGTTTGCAGATACCAAGTGACCTACAGACAAAAAGAAAGAGGAGGACTTAAACACTGGCAGCCTTTAAAATTAAATTCACTCTGTACTCTCAAATTAACTTCTTGTACAGAAAACACAAGTCAATCTGTGTTACACTCTTCTTATAGTGCTATCATTATGCTCCTGAGATCACAGATTCCAGGTGGAAGGGACCTGGCAGGTAACCTCCTCTAACTTTGGATAAGAGAAACAGCTGGTAACTGTCATTAGTTCAGCAGTAATAGGGGTTTAATTCAGTAAAAAAAAAACAAAACAAAACATTTATTCCACAGAAGTGAAAACATCATTAGTGTTTCTATTTGAAATTTTTAAACACACAGCGGTAGATCCCTGATCTGTTTCACTACAAAAGGCATTTAATATCCCAATTTTATGAAAAGTTGTTATTTTAACAATACAATCTGAAGTGGTTATTCTGATAATCAAATTGATTATCAAAATAATCTGAAGCAAGAGAGTCAATATTTAATGTGTCCGGCAGAGGGCAGAGTAGGTCAGTCACATAATTTTTAGTATATGATGCCTGAATAAAAGGACTGGGGAATAAGCAACTTTATCCAAACTTAAATTTATCACAATTCTTAAGGCCAACTGCTCCCTAATCACAGCAATTTTAAAACATAAACAACCAACACAGTATTCACTGTATTTCAGTACCTCATATTATCTACTCTCACTGTTCTCCCAGTGATGTAGTCACACATACAAAATAAAGGGAGAATGAATTAAAGAGTTGTTCTGAAGGGCTAGTAAGGGGGTGACTAGTGTGACACACAATAAAAACAACATTGACAGCTGGCAACTAAATGATACTTAAGGGTTCACAAAGCACTTTAAAAGCCCTGTCTTACAGGATCCCAGCCACCCTGTGAGGGAGGGAGGCATTATTCTCACATTACTGGGGCTAGGGAGAAAGGCACAACTGAGGCAAGAAGCTGAAGTCGTGTGCCCGTAGTCGGACGGGGTGGCATTTAACACCACTGTCTCTTGACTTCAAATCCAGCCCTCTCATCACATTATACCATCATCCCAGAGACAGCCCCAAAACCTCAACCAACATGAACAATAAAAGTGATCCAGAAGTGAATAAAGTGCCAGACAAATGTAGAAGGAACATAAATTACCTTAGCAATTTCATACTGCAACCACGAGAGGCAGAAATGAGATTTTTCTTTCCCTGAAAATAGGGGCAATATAAGATGAAAGATATTCTGTATGAACTCCTCGCCTTCTTTGCAGTGACCCATCCGCTGGCCCTGTCTGCTCATTGTATCCATGTGACCTACGCAATTAACCCCGGAAAATGATGGGTTGAAAAAGGTCAAGGGCTTTTCATCAGAAAGTCCATCATCAAAAATACCATTTTCATCCATGGCAAGATAGAGGCATGAAGGTGGAAGATTATAGCCTGAAGGAACTCCCAAGAATTGTAGAAATGAATCAATCAGTTGAAATTTTAGATCCGAGTTAGAAAGTTGTATAAGCGACTGCCCTACATCATCAAATAACACCTAAAAAAAGAAGACAAATTTATTAAAGTCACACAAATCTAAAACTTCACAGTTTAATGGAAAAACCCCCACCAATTTCCCATTGTTTATTCAGTTATTTTCATAAGGATATCCTGACAATTCAATATTTGAAGTATAAAAATAGACATAGACAAGTGTAAGGTTTGTCTATAAGATTCAAAGACGGTAGGGTCAATATCTGAAGTTAGAGAAAGACAGGAAAAATCTGCAAAACAATATAATTAGCATTTTGAGAAGTGAATAAGTTTAAGCCAGGGTTTTAAAAAGCACTTTACCTAGTATGTATAAAAGTCTAGTAATATTACTTGTGAAATATAGCAAAATTATTTCAGTAATTATTCAGATTATAAAATAGATCACCATTTCTATTTTATAATTTCTAGGCTCTATAGTTTCCTACTCTAGGAAATGAAAATTAGGCTAAAGAAAAATCAATAAACCAAACATAGCAAAAGAAGGAAAATTTATAGCCAACTGACCATACTAATAATTTCAAGATCTTAGTAAGAAAATGCAGACTTAAAATTGATTTAACAAAACCATTTTCAAAATCTACAGCCCCCAAGAGGCTACAAATTGTCTTATAAGCCATCCTGGTTAAGTGGGACAGGGTGGGGAGTTGGGAGTGGTGGTGAAATGATGAAATGGTGAAACAGGAATGAAGATATTTCTGGATTTTAACAGCGAAAAAGCCAATATAAGTAAAACCTTGGTCACTGAGAACCCAAATAACTGTATATCAATTGAAATTTCCCCCCATGCTTTTCTCTAGAAGAACGAGACAAAAAAAGGCAACAGTCTCTTAGAAAAAGGGAACTCCCAGGCTACATACAGATTTAAGCCCATTTCCCACACTTTCCATATCTAAGAACTGATGAATCCAAGGTCCTGCTGGATAGATCCTCAGACATAAGCTTAATTACCCTCAATACAATCTAGTTAAAGCAGCAAAATGCTAATGTGATTCGGAAAAATTATCCAGAAGTTTGTTTCTTTTTAAAATAAGAAAGGCTTTTGACCAGAAGGCTTGAAATGGTTTCAAGCCAAGAGAGGAGAAGAAAGAGAAGTGGGCAGGCTTTGCTCATGTATTCTTTTCAAATACATGGTTTTCCAGTTCTTTGTTGAAACACACCAGCTTGGGCTCTATTTGGTCTCAAGGATGGAGAGCCTTCAGTAAGCAGGACAGCAGCAGAAACAGGTACAATAATGACTAGCTCACACAAATACAGCACACTCATAATGCAGATTCTTACTTAGTAACAAACCCCTGCAGTAGGTGTTATCACCCCTGTTTTCTAGATAATAACTAGCACTTCCACAGTGCTTTAAGGTTTGCAAATTGATTTTTATGTGTCATCTTAACTGATCCTATGAGGTCAGTGCCATCATTACACCCATTTTGCAGATGAGGAAACTAAGGTTGAGAGACATTAACTGACTTCCCCAGGGTTACACCTACTAAGTGTCTGAAGCAGACTCTGGGCTTCAGATGGACCCCCAAGCCCAACCCTCTGACCCTGAGCCCTCTAGATGAGAAGCCCGAGGTTTAGTAACTTGGTCACAGTCAGATGGTGTGTAAGTGGTGCTGTGAAGACCTCAAACTGTGTCCGAGCTCCCCTGACAAACGGCTGCCCTTCCTTGCCAATGTACTGTACTGCCCAACAATGGTCTACAACCATGGTTGTTGCTCACATGATACAGTCACAGAAACTGTCCATGATGGTTTTAAAAATACAGCTGCAAAAAAGGGCAACCTCTTAGTTCTGCTTTAGACTAATATACCAAAGGCTAAACTATTCTGACTTTTTAGAATGATTACTACAACTAACTATACCCAGATAGTGAGATTCAACTGAGAAAATTTTCCATGCTGTACCTATAACTTGTCACACATGAGGCAATATAATTGCTGTCTTGTGAAACTGGGTCAATTCCAGGAACCAAAATAGAATTCCCTACTTCATTACAATTCAAAACCTACACAGGTGGATATTTGCTTCACAAATAAAAGGCTAGGTGTCACTGTGGACCCATCCCTCCTTTGTCTATTTAACTCTTATTTACTCCCTACTAACTTTTTTTATGCCTGTTTTAAAGCCACACAAGACACCCCTTAATCCCACCGCAACCCCTACCACCATGCACAGGGACACACAAATTTTAATGATAATGTCTTGTGATGGGACTGAATATACTCACTGCCTTCAGAACAGCCTTGGCCATGTGAGATGGGGAGACAAAGATGGGGGAAAAAGAAGTACTCCTCTTCCAGTCACTCTCTCCCCAGGGGTATATGCACAATCACAGGGCCACTACTGATAAGGAAAAGAAGAGGGCCCTGGACGGTTCCATTAATGACTCTCCCCAGTCATCTCCAAATTTGTTAATGAATACTTTTTCTTCTAATTAAAGGCAAAATTTAAAGTTCACCAGAAATTTCTGGAGGGGTTCAGTAACATTTCTGTGCAAACCTGGAAAGACTTATATGAACTGATGTAAAATGAAGTGAGCAAAGCCAGAAGATCACTGTACACAGTAATAGTAATATATGTGAATGACTTAGCTCTTCTCAGCAACACAATGATCCAAGACAATTTCAAAGGACTCAATGAAAAATGCTATCCACTTCCAGAGGAAGAACTGATAAGCGTCTGCTTGCAGATCAAAGCATAGTACTTTTCAATTTCTGTATTTTTCTCATTTTTTTTCTTTTGGATCTGTCTTCTTTCACAATATGACTAATATGATATGTTTTGCATGACTGAACATGTATAACCCATAACAAACCTACTGCATCAGAGAGGGAAAAAGAAAATTTAAACTCAAAAAATTGTTCAAATGATTATTTAAAATTGTCTTTATGTGTGACTGAGGAAAAAAATAACATTTTAAAATATTTGTGTCCTTCAGTGATTCGTAACTTCATCTTTGTAGGTATGTTCTCTACCAATGCAGATAGCAACTCCTTTGTAATTTACGTCAAGAGCTTGTGTGGCTGAAAAATTCATTATTTTATGGCCAGAACTGAGCTAGACTGGTCCTCAGACATACATGCCATCACTAGAGCTTGCTTTCCACTAGAAAAGTCATCCTATACCCAGGTGTGGCCCCCATCTTACAATGAGGCATCAGAGTGGGAATGTTACCTAATATTAGTAATAAAATGGCTAATTCCTTTAAGAAAGAACCCAGTAGCCTGAAAACTGTGCCAGGGTTATTCTCTTTTGGTTTCTGGTAGTGCTGGCAGTGAAGAGGATGATCAGAACAGCAGCTCTGACAGGAGGCTCGAGGGCCTGCTCATAACCTCTGTTCTCCTCTCCCCTGTCTCATCCTTAATTTCTACATGGAACACAAACGACGACCTAGAAGATAAAACTCATCTTTCGAGAAGCCAATGTTTATCAAACTGCATCACCCTCTGTTACCAATGGCCAGTGACATTTTAGCCCAGATACCCACAGTTCAAGTGAGATGGACATTTATGAATCAGTGAATACAGGCTTTGCATCAATGAACTGGAAGAGGCTGGCTCCCTCGGGACCAACTCATCCCTCAGAAAGAGTTTGTCAATCAGCCAGGAGTCTTTTTCTTCCATAAAGTTTTTTAGCATTTATAATTTTCCTTTATTCAATAAGCTAAGATTGTTTCACAAATGAGAGACTGACAAAAAATGTTAAGTAAAAGTTGTGAAAGTGAAGGACCAGATTCCCAACAGTCAGAGCTATCTAAAAATGTAAGGGACTGCCCTGGGAGACAATGGATTTCCCCTCAGTTGGGGTCTTATGTAAAGATGGGATGACTTTTTCTCTGATCTACTGTACAAAGAAGCCTTATTCAGGTATGCATTGGACTTGGTGACCTCTGAGGCCTTCCAACTCTAGGACTCTGTAATTTGCTTTTTCTATGATACCTTCAAGTCTCCTTTATCAGCACATCTAGGTGGGAAGTGGAGGAGGGATAGGTAAGACGATACATATAAGAATGAATAGCTGCCTATCAAGAATGGTGCATCCATTCTTCAGGCAAGAACTGGCCCAGATGACATCTACCTTCCCTTCCAATTCTGAGAATCTATTATATAAGAATATTATATTATCTTCCCTCCTTTTGGAGGGAAGAACTTGGTTCCTATAGTGTTCTGCCATCATTTACTAATCAGGTTGTAGGTTATACTGTATGTTCACAAAGACTAATCAAACTATTTCATCTATTTAATGATAGCTGTGGGATAAGAAATAATTATTTCCTAGCTAAAATAGTATCATAGATTTTTCCAGTTTTCTCAAACTGAAAATCTTGAAAACCAGCCTGAGTGAAGATCTTTTAGTACTCTGTTGGAGTTCTCTCCGTTCCTTCAGCCTGTACCAGCATGTTCATAGAATAGAGCTGACTTGTCAAAGGCCCCCTCTTATCTTCATCCAAAAGGGTTTCAACCAATAAAACACCACAGCCTATGTGGAAACTGATCCGAGGTTGCTCTAGGAATGGAAAATGCTTCCTTGCCATATGTGCTACCTCTTCCTTTTCAAATATTGTCACTTGGCATTAAGGGTATGTGGTGATACACCCCTTGGCTTGGGCACCTGAACAACAAGCATAGCTGTCTCCCCGGCTGTGTCCTCACCTCCCTCTAGCTCTAACTGCTCCCTTTTTCTTCCACAATTAAAAATGGATGGAAACCAGAAATCAGGGAAAGAAATTAATCCTGTACCACCTTTGGTGAAGGTATTTACCTGTCTCTCTGGGTCATCACAATCCTCATCAGTTTGTTTTTTTGCTTTCTCAGGGCGCCAGGGCAGCCAGTGCCTTTGTTCACGGGAATGCTCAATGCTGAGCCAAATTTGGCATTTGGGAAGAGACTTATTCTTTATTTCTTGGTCATCCTCCTCTGGTTCATCTTCATCCTCATCTAGCCAGAAACAAAACATACAGAATTACCAATCATAGATGAATACCAATAAAAAGCCCAACATTAACCTCTGGTGTTGTATGTTATTACATACACATGCATATGTATATACACATATATCACGTGGTATATGCACACATGTGAATATTGTCTCATTTTGATACCCCACAGAGAACAAGAAGATCCAGTGCTTGTAATGAGATAATCTTTAACATAATCAGAATTAGAGCTATAAAGATACTAGATAACTTCAACTTTTAGTACTGACTTGGATTTTTTTGAAGCAATCAGAATTCCTGGCCAGTGGCAATACCAACTGTGACCTTAGAAATGATATTGAGCTCTACTTATTACAACTTGCTGAAAACCAGGCAATTAATTCAAAACCTACTATAATTCACTTTATTTTGTTTCCCAAATTATAATATAGGGAATGAAGTTCTACAAATAAAACATTCCTTTGAACCAGTCTACAGGACTGTCAGCCCAGAGGCAACTGGACCTGAGACCTACTTTCTTAATTGAGACATGAATTTATTATTAGCTAAAGAATTTAAATAAGTGACATTAGGTTGAAAAACTCCACTCAATAGAAGAACAAAAGCAAGGAGTTTATTTAAAGGCAACACTACCAGATTTTAAAACTGTTAAGATCCAAAAGAAAAAGACAGGAGACAGAGAAAAAAGGCAAAGAAGAAGAAACCATGCCAGAGTATGTGATAAAAAGTTTGTCTAGTCAATGTCATCCCCTCCTCAGAAGGGGCGACAATGCTTAGAAGAAATGACTACTTTCTAGTTTCCCAGAAACAAAGGCATTTTCAAGGTAATACTTGTCTTCAGATACTGCTGAATTTCCAAACCAAAACTACTAGCTGTTACCAACTGAGCAAAGAGGGCTGACAGAAGATTCTCATTGGTGATGGCGGTAAGAAGCATTTATTCTCAGTGGTGTGATTGGTAGCATGCTTCTTTCTCTGATTTAATCTAAAACCAGTATTTCTGCAACTGCAGTAATCTTTCTGAAAAGACTAACTTTCTGTGTGACTACTTGTGACCAAATACGTTTGGGTAGTTTTCACAAGAAATGTGGTCAACTTGGTCATTTTGAAAAACATTCTCTAGCTATTACTGTAAAGATGGATGTTTTACAGTTTTTTCTTCCTTAGAACTGTTTGACAGATATAGATATGTGACAGGATTTCAAAAGAAGCTAGGTAGTTACTTTAAAAAAAAGACTAAAAAATGCTGAATAGTCTTGATTCATTCATTCAAAGAAACTGAGTGCTTAGATAAGTGGAAGTACCTTCTTTCATTTTTTCACTCCACATGGTATTAGATGGATTAGGTTTTTATATGTAAATATGTTAGCTAATTCTAGTTTTGTCGATATAAAGTATTATGTGTCTAAACGACATGCTGATAAGTATATCCCTGAGAGTAGAAGAACCTAGTCTTTGTTTCTTCTTTCCTTCCGTTTTCTTTTTTTTTAAAAATACTCTAAGAATGCCTAAAACACTGTGTACTACATTGCCCCAAAGAGACACCACTATTCACAAAGGCAAAGTTCTATGAAGAACTTTGTGACCCACAACTCCTTGTCTGAGGCAGAAACATCACCTTCCTCCCTGAATTCATTAGTACTTTCCAATGGAAATAAGAATGATACAGTGAATCAGGTTTCAAATCCTTGCCTTTGTGTGATCTTAGGCAAGTTTCTTAAACTGTCTTGGCTTCAGTTTTCTCGCCTGTAAAATAAAGACTGCATTAGATGGCCTCTGATATCCCTTTCCAAATCTAAACCTATTGCTCTATGAGCTTTCCTCAATTCTTATCAAAAGTCTGCATGTAATATGCCTGGCCATCTTTTAAGTAACTACTACATTATCACTAAGTTATGTCAGTATTTTAGGGGATAAAGCAATAACAGCTCAAATTGGGGCAGGTAGGTGACACAATGAGTAAGAGCGCCCCTGGAGTTGGGAGGACTCAGGATCGGTCCCGGCCTCAGAAAATGAGCACCCACACATAAGTAATGACTGGCCGTGTAACCTTGAGCAAGTTACTTAACCCCAACTGCTTCTTCACTTCACTTGTGAGGTAGGTTGTACAACTATTATTATCTCCACTATGCAGATGAGGAAAGCGCGATCAATGAAGGTAAGTGTGACTTGTCCAAGGTCATCTAGTGGCAGAAGAATTGTTTTTCTTCTAATAGGAAAGATCCATGTCTTCTAATGCTAATAATGTTTTTTCATTCCATCATGCTATCTATTCCAAAATACCTTAATGCAAGAGTGTAAATAATCCTGGGGTCATCCAGAATGAGTCTTACATAAATGCTAGGTAGTAATTATTTTTATAATACTCCTAAAAAAGGCAAATATTTTAAAATAATCTGTCGGCCTGTGAGCTGCAAAGGGAACAAAAAAGACTGACTCGAACGCACACTAAAAATAGAAGGAAAAAAGCTAAGGAATAAGATTATAATTTTTGTAGGAGCAATCTATAAAAAAGAAAAATTAAAGTAACTCCATTTGGAAAGAAACTAAAATCCTCAAATGTGTAACTTACTCGAAGAAAGTACAGTTGATGACTTTGTAGCTTATAATTTAGAAAGGAATGAAAAAAGACAGAGCCACATTCCCGTATGACGAACGGTTTTAATGTTGTTTTGACATTCAGATATTTGTGGAGTGTTCCTGTCTACCAATAAACAAGAGCCTGTAGAGGTAAACAAAGAATAATGCAAAAATCCCAAGGCTGAAAAACGTGTGAGAGCATTTACATAGCTTACCAGGCTTAACAACGACCCAGCCACCCCTTTCTTGCTGGTGCATCCAGGCTCGCCAGCCTCTTGCTCCCTTTTCTCCAACCCGAGGTTCTCCACTATCCCAAAAGGGCTCAAAGAATTCCACCTGTAAGGATGGAAGAAAAATGACTAAAATATAGAAATGAATAGTCATCGTGCAAAGTATATGCAGAAAGACAGAGCTGCTGGCTAGGTTCTACAAACCCTGGGCCAGGATGAACTTCCTATTTTGAAATAAGAATAAAAATATTCATCTCCCAGAGGATATTTATCACATGGAACATAACAGCAGCAGCACTGGACTTAAAATTAGAAAACCAGAAGCAAATAACTTAAATTCAAGGAAACAAAGGAGGAGGAGGAGGAGGATGATGATGATGGTGACACTACTGATGGTACTACCTAGTTCTAAAGGGTTGTTGCAAAGAAAGCACTTGGAAAGAATTATTAGTGTGGTAGTAAAAGCACTAGGCTTGCTATCAGGAAACATGAAACCGAATCCTGGCTCTAACTTTTACTAGCTATGTCACTATACACAAGTCACTCTACCTCTCTAGGCTTCAGTTTTGCTATATAAAATAGGAATGACACTTACACCATTTATACCTCACAGGATGGTTTTGCGAAATTACTTTGTAAGCCGTAAAGCACTACAGAAATGTGAATGATCATTACACAGCCAAAAATTAAAAAGCCTTCTAAAAAACTGGCTCTGTGTTTTATGAAGTCTTGGTACTGGAAGCACAGATGACCCAAAAGACCCAAAGGAGATACATGACGGGCATAAATGAGCTGCAGGATATTAGTGACAATTAATATATGGCATAAAAGATATCATTCAGGAGCTACAGCATCCGACAATGAAGTGAACTGGTCTTGTTGCAAGGACAAAAGAAAGAGAGCCTGGGTTCTGTCCGCTACTCACGCAATGTTGTTGTTTTTTAAAAAAACCCAGAGGAAGAAGTCATCCAATGTGTTAGGCTGATACAGCTTGGATGGAGAAGCTGTTACAGGGAATCAACCAAAAGAATCCCCAGGATAAGCAGGCATGGATGGACCAGTGATCTGCATTACTAGAATAACCAGTGATGACACTGTATATCTACTGAAATATTCATAATAATGAATAATAATATTAATAGGACTTTGTGCTCTTTAATTAATAATAACTGATAATCATTATATTGTTATAATAACTGTTGTATTATTATAATAAATATTATTAATAATGATTAATAATCTACTGGAATATTCATAATCATGAATAACAATATTAATAGGATTTTGTGCTCTTTAATTAATAATAATAATAATAGAGATATGATACGAACAAGCAGGGCTGTGAGCTGTGGACAACACAGGAATTGAGAGAAAAGATCATACAACACAAATCTTGAAGAATCCTGCATACTTTTGAAATAGCATAGTCACATTATGGACAGGCCAAGATAAATGGGTCAATGCTTGTGCCACACTCTGAAATGTATTCCACCTCTGCTAAGAAAGGAGCTGTGAGGAGAATCTGCCCCTGAAATTAGATTTCATTACTGCACTCTGCATCCTTATAATAATAGAGGAAGGTGCTGTCAAGAGAAGGAAGAAAAAGCAAAATAAATGCAAAAAATAACATGACATGCACCAACAATTCCTCCAGTAACACATCTTCAGACTCCTCATTGAACAAAAACTCTATGCTGAGAGCTGCAATGCCTAAGCTAATTTCTGTAAGTGGCCTAAAATCGGTGCCATTCTTGGCATCCTCTGCCTTCTTTTCCTCCATTTGGCTACCACTGCTATAGAAGCAGAAGAGGGTCACAGAGAACTAAGGGCCATTTTGTATTTTTGTCCATTTCATGGGTTACTATGGCTCCCAAAATTTATCCCCTGACAGCCAACCTTCTGGTAATGAGGCCTTTCATACTTGGCTAACCTTATTCTGAGACAACAGAATCAAAGTCTCCTACCAGGCCTCTAGTCAAAGCCTTTCCAACCTAGAGGAACCTAACAAAGTTTGAATTTCATTGGTATAACTTCTGGGAACTCTAGGTCACCATGACACCATGAGGAGGCATCTGAGCAGGATTTTTGCTGAGGTTACCCCATGCTGGATTTAATACGATATTAAAGACAGTGAAGGATTGCTTTTCAAGTACTCTCAAAGAAGAAGACTGCAAAAGAATGTAAAAGATCATGAGCAGTGCTTTTATTTGAAAAAAAATCAGAACTATTGACCTATATGTCTGCTGTCTCATTTCTATAAAATCTTCTCGACAGTGCTTTTAGTGCACACAAAATAGCACTGAAGAAAACATGGAAAAAGGCAGGCTTTCATAATTCTCTAGAGCAGACCTCATCTTTGTGGTCCCCTAACTAAAAGGGACCCTCAAATGAGCTCTGATCATTTCTACAATACTTTCAAGTTTGTAAAGTGCTTTACGTATGTTCTCTCCTTCAATCCTCATAACAACCCTGTCAAAGACGTGTTATTCTTATCCCTATTTTACAGATGAGGAAACCAAGGAAAAGAGAAGTTACCTGACTTTCCAGGACTCAAATTCAGGTCTTCTTGACTCCTAGTCCAGCACTCGCTACCCATCCATCCCTACCAATCCTACCTTCAATGACCTCACTGCAAGCAGTTCACCCAACATGGTGGAAGCCTCCTTTGCTTTTTCCTGACACTAGTAAAGTACCAGTAGAGCCATCTGGCTGTCTACCTGTCATCCCTTATCCTTGCTAGGACCAGCCCATCTTCCCTTCCTGTCATATCATTCCTTGATGCTCTTCAATGAAGTCCCTCACTGGCTATTTGTGGCTGCCTGATCACACCCATCACGCCCCTCCTTCTCTCTACTGCCCATCATGTGACACTGATGCTTACTCCTTCAGAGACTTGTATTCCACGGATCACTTCCTTACACAAACACTGGTAGAACACTGGTATTAAAAGGATGGGCCTTTGCTTAAGTGTGGGATCATTAAAGGAACTTTGTAATTTACTGATGGCCTAGTTCTGTTTAACTCTGGACTAAATTTGCTGTCCCTCTGTACTGTCTGGGTCAGATCTACATACTGGACAAGTTCTGTGGGCTGTCCATCCAAATTCAAGTTCTTATCACTCTTTATGCACATGGTCTTTCTGCAGTGAATGCTCAGGCCAAACTCCATTTGAGTGACTACAGGTCTCTTCCAGAAGACTCCACAGTGTATGAAGATCGATGCAACCAAACACAATACCACCTGCAAACAAGGTGTATGGAGGACCACACCTTCCATAAGGATTTCTCTTCAACTTCAGAGCAAGGCTGCATCTCCTCTATCACACTTTAGCAAGCATCTACTTCCCTGGCTGGTATCTGGTGTCTATTATCAGAGGGTGGCTAAACAGTTAATTATTTTCATATCTCTCAAGGACTCTAAAGGATTATGATGCATGGTGGGAAATATCTGTTAAGTGCCTTGCTCTATCGAATTATTTTTCTTAAAAAATCAACAAACAATAAGTATAATGGAACCATATAATCTCTATTTCTGTCAATTATGAAATGGTAAAACTATGGTTAATTATCAGTTGTAAAAGTCTGCTTGTTCCCTTTATCAAGAATGTCCATACAAATGAGTGACTCACATACAGATTTTGTATATATAGGAGACAAGGCATATAGATTATTGCTTCCTGATGTTCTTTCAGTATCATTTTTTGGCACTTTTAAGGTTTGAGATTTTTTCCCTACACCTTTGGTATCTTCTCTTTCAGACACCTTTTTCCTTTTTTCTTTTTTTTTAAATATTGATTCCCTCCTTAACCTCACAACTACATCTTCTCCAGCTCAGATCTCTATTATAGGTATATGGTTCAACCAAACTTCCTTGTTACTTTCAGTGCCTTTTTTACTCTGTCTATAAACATATCTGGGACTATGATGGTCTAACTATGACAGCTCCACTGTTCTTAATGAAGAAAAGTTTGTTTTAATGATTTTTAGAAATCTTTCCCATTTTTATTCTATTTCTTGTCTTCCTTCCATTTTCATGCTTAAAGGTCCTGGGGATTACTTTGTTTGATCCCAAAACTTCCAAACATTCAATTATTTTAATCTCTAGTATATCTCTCTGCTTTATGAGATAATGCTACTCACAAGAATCAATCAACTTTCTTCATAAAATTTTATAAACAAGTTAATATTCCAACCTGTTACTGCCATGGTTAGCCATATAACTCTAAGCAAGTAAGTCAGGTGTTTGTTAACTAAAGTGCTGTCTGAACCCTTCTTCTCTTTTTATAGATATCTTATCTATTATCAATTTCCCAACTAATGAATAGGTATTCCTAAAATACTAATAAAAACAGAGAATAAAAAATTCCTGATCTATTGTGATTTAAAAAAAAGCAGTCCTGAACACTCTCCTTAGACAGCACTCTCCAAGTATGTACAGGTGACTCCCATCAGATCTATGTATCCAGCCAGTGTCTCTACCCTGAGCTTGAGTTCAACATCACCAATTATTTCCTGGGTATTTCACGCTAGATGTCCCAGAGATACCTTCAATTCAACATAAAGCTGAACTCATTATCTTTACCCTTAGATCCTCCCCTCCCCCATATTTACCTATTTCTGTCAAAGTCACCTCTACCTTTCCAGTGTCTCAGGTTTATAATCTCAGTAATATCTTGAATGCCTCCGCTCTCTCTCATTCTACATATCTAATCAGACATCTCTTACATCTGATTCCTCTTCACTTACAAAGCTATTCAGCTACTACCTTAGTTCAGGCCCTCATTATTTCTTGCCTCGATTACTGCAACAGCCTACTTGTCTACTGATTTTAAGTCTCTCACCAATTCTGTCCATCCTATCCACTGGTGCCAAAGTAATTTCCCTTAAGCACAGATAGGACAATATGACTCCCCTATTCAACCAACTCCAGTGGTTTGCTATTGCCTTTAGGATAAAATATAAACTCCTCTTGGGCTTCAATCTTGCTTCTGTATGCTGAATACTTAATTTGTTCCATTTCTCAATCTTTTTCCCTCCTTCAACTATTTCTATTCTTATCCTATATGCATTAATTTTCTTTGTGCAGAAGCTCTTCAATTTCATTTAATCAGTCATTTATTTTATCTTTTGCAATTTCTTCTAACTCTTGCTTAGTTAATTAAAAAAAAAAAAACTTTAGGGGTGGCTAGGTGGCGCAGTATCACCAGCCCTGCAGTCAGGAGGACCTGAGTTCAAATCCAGTGTCAGATACTTAACACACACACACACACACACACACACACACACACAAACAAACTAGCCATGTGACCTTGGGCAAGTCACTTAACCCCAACTGCCCTACCTTTCCCCCTCCAAAATTAAAAATAAAAATAAATAAATAAAAACTTTAAAAAATAGAGAGGTTGAGGGGGGAGAGATGTGGCAAGTTACATATATTTTCAGATGAGGGCATTGTATTATTGTTACTTGTGCTTGACTGTTTTACTTTGTAAATAGAGAGCTCTCATGGGGTTGGAAATCTGGAAATGTTCATAATGTAGAAACTAAACACATCAATAAAATTCTCTTAAAGGCTGTCAAGTATTTTCAGAGCAGCACAAGGAATGACTATGCTAACAGTTTGGAAGGAGCACTGTAATGTTAAGAAATCACAGAAAGCATAACTAACCATTTTCTCCTTTTTAAAATTTCTCCTTTATCAAGAGAGATCTTAAACTGGAAAGCACAGAAGAAACACAGTTAAGAGGAAATATGAACCTAAGACAAACGTGTAGGCTGCAAGCTGCTTTAAGGAAGTTTAAGTTTCCAAGCTCTGAAAAAAATATATATCCTATGGAACTTAAATATCACGGAACTTCTGTCCATCACTTTTGAAAAACCATGGGGAATATGATATATGTTAAAGACTAGAGATGGGAAATGCTGGTCCAATTTTCAAAAAACCGAAAAAGGTAAATTCCCCAAACTATATACAAGTGAACTTGAAGTATCTTAGAACATACTAATGATGATCTATGAATATCTAGGGTGAAAAGTAGTGATCACAAGGAACTAACACAGGTTCATCAGGAATGAGACTAACCTTACTCCATTTTTTACATGGGGATACTAGACTGTTAAGTTAAGGAAATTATTAGAGATAATGTATTTTGGCAAAGAATTTCTCTGAAAGACTCTCTTAATATTCTTGTGAGCAAAATGGATAAATGTGGATTGGTTCAGGTCGAGTCACAGCTAAGTGAAACACTATACACTGGGGTTGATACCAATTGATTCGATACCAACCTGTGAAGAGAACTTTGGAACGATGAAAGAGTGGTTTTTCCAAGGCCCTGTAGCGGCCCAATATTTTAATCAATGTGCTGGGTAAACACACAAAGGCACAAGCATCACATTTGTGAGAAGGATGAAGCTGGGAGAATGGTTAACAAATGAGATTACAGAGTCTATATCCAAAAATATTACTATTACATATTACATCCAGCTTTAGACAAACAAGATAAACGTTTACTAAGAATAGATGTGAAGTTCTATAATTAACTTCAAAAAGTAAACTACATGCAGAAATATACAAGTTTTAGTTGCCTAAAAGTTCAATAGTATGCTGTGGTTCTCCAAAAAAAATAAATAAAACTAATAAAATCTTAAAAGTACATTAAAATATTACTTCAAGGATCCGTGTTTTCATATGTGTGGGTCTTTCTTTACTAAAGCTGATCACAAATGTAAGGCTGTTGTGACCCCCCCAAATTCTTCAATTTGCAATCAATCCAGTGATAAGCCTCTTTGGACCTAATTAATTAGCTATGATGGTCCTTGGATCACAGGTACATACCTCATTAACACCTCATCTAAATTCTAATCCAATTACTCATATGCCATATTGGTAGCCCTAGGATGACAAAGGCTATCCCAGCAGAGTACAAGCTTAGCTAAGGGCTACAGTACCAATATAAAAATAACAAGAATTATGTATTATTTCATATATGAAAATACATGCAAATTAGCTAGATGACAGATAAATATAAGAAAATCAGTTAGAAAGAAAAAGAGATAGAGAAAGAGATATTTCACATTTGCTTTACAATGTTTCACAAGGATCTAGAAATGTTCCATATCTAACTTCACAACCACCCTGATAGGTATTATTATTTCCTTCATAAAGATGATGAAACTAAGACTCAGAAAAGTTCAATGCGTTGACCAGGATCATATAGCTAGCAAGAACTAGAACTGGAGTCTTTGTGATCCCAATATTCTTTCCAGGGTTCTCACAATGCTAACATCAAGAGAGGTAAGCAAATACAGGTCAGAGCATACTATTTTCTCTTTTTTTCTTTTGTTCTGATTCTTTTTTTCACAACATGTCTAATGTAGAAATACGTTTAATATGATATGTCAGATTGCAGGCCATCTTGGGAAGGGGGGAGGAGAGGGATGGGGAAAAATTTAGAACTCCAAATCTTATAAAAGTGAATGTTGAAAACTAATAATAAATTTTTTTTTTTAAAGTGGGAGAGAGTAGTAAGCAGTCCCACCACCAGCAGAGTCTGGTTGTAACAGGAAGTATAACAAGTCTCTTCAGTCATCCCACCCCTTACCCCAACTCCTGCAAAAAGATCTAGAAAACACACCAGACCAAATCCTGGTCAGGAAATTAAAGAAAAAAAATCACAGTGAGTCATTTTCCAGTCCAAGTAAGCATAAGGACACAGAGAAGTCTGTGGACATTAGGGATGGAGTCTGATCAGGAACACAGTGTGTAAAGTATTCCAACACAGGGAAAGGGTTAGGCATCAGAGCAAGAAGTGGTCCCAGATCCACCTCAGAGAGGCCTGGATTTGTGATGGGTGCAGAAACAGGTACCAAACTGGCAACTTGGTTACACAATGCCCAGTTCTAGGTCACAGATCAAGAGCAAACTGAAAAGAGGATTTGCATTCTAGATAAAGAGTGATTGCAATCCCTAGGCTGCATATCCAGGCAAGAAACAAATTTAGAAACAAGCAGTGGCTGTGTGACTATGACCCCAAGAACAGAGCAAGGTTTAGGAAGCAGTATAACCAGGGCAGGAAGGCCAGAACAAAAGGAAACATTCAGCTACCACTGATCTAACAGAGCTCTCTAGCTAGTTGGTAATGGCTGAGTCTAGCAGCAGTCTATTAGAGTTCCAACCAGAAGCAAACCCACAGTTGTGCTGTTCAGGCCCACACCCAGGTCAAAACTTTGCAGAACTCAGACCAGAGGGATGGCACTCATACTTGGGTTCAAAGAAAGCTTGCAGGTTCTCAGCTAAGCTATCCCTGAGATGCTGGAATAACACAATATTGAATAGTATAAGAAAGCAGCAACAGGACCAACCCAGACCTTCCCTCCAGCAGTAAACAAAGCCCAGCCCTAACATAAAATCCAAAACTATATAAGGAGCCTCAAAAAATGAGCAAACAAAAAAAGAATCCTACCATAAAGAGCTATAATGGGGACAGGGATGTCCAAAACACAAACCCAGAAGAAGAAAATAACTCCAAAATGTCTACAAGCAAAGCATAAAATTAAAACACAGTTTGGATACAAATCCAACTAGAAGACATGAAAAAAAATTAAGAAAATAGTTTTTGCTCTTTCATATGTATATAAATGAATATATAATTAAATAATGCATTTAAATGAAATTAAAGTGCTAGAGAAAAAAATGGAAAAGAAAAAATTATAAAGGGAATTAACAACTTGGTACAAGAGGTATAAAACCTTGGTAAGCAACAACATCTCTAAAAATTAGAACAGGCCAAACAGAAGCCAATGACTCAATGAGACAACAAGAAATATCAGAAGTCAAACGACTGAAAAAAATATAAAGTATCTCAAAGCAAAAAGAAATGATCTGTAAAATGGATTGAGAGCATGCCCAGGTCAAAGGAAAAAAACACTGTAAAAAGTCAGAAATGAAGAATGCAAACACCAAAGAGACAGTTAGGGTCACACACTAACTTTAGCAGCCAACACCATAAAATAGCAGACAGCAGAGAAAATGGTAGTCCAGAAGGTAAAAGATCTAGGCTTACAACTAACAATAACTTAGCAAGAAAAAATGAGAATAACTCTATGGGGGGAAAAACAAATCTTTAAGGAAATAGAGGACTTCAAACATCTCTGATAAAAAGACCAGAGCTGTGTAGAAACTTTGAAGGGCAACACAAGAGTGGAGAGAACCATATAAAGGCAAACAAATGGACAAGCACAAAAGGGACAAACAGAACATAAGCTGCTTACATTGTCATATAAAAAGATGATATATTTGTCTACTCTGAACCCTATCATCATCCTCATCATCATCAGGGTCACAGAGGGCATCTACTTAGAGGATCTCAAAGTGGCTCTGTTATGTCTTGATGACCTTAAAGGAAGAGAAAAGGAAAGAGAAGAGAACACTGGGGGATCAAGGAAAGAGGGGAGAATATTATGGAAAACTCTGTCACATAATCAGGGTGTACAAGCAGAAATCTAAACAAAAAACAAGACAGAAGGAGGGGGAAGTCAGACTGATTAAATCTCACTCTCAGCTGTCCTGGCCACAAGGAAGAATACACACACAGTTGGGTAAAGAAATACATTTCACTCAACAGGGAAAGAGAAGGAAAAGTGGAGAAGGAAGAAGGAGGGATAAAAAGGAGGATGGATTAAGGACGGGATCAGTCCTAACAAAACAAACTCTAAGGCTATACAAAAATGTCTGTAGTCGTTCTTTTTGTGGCAGCAAAGAATGAGATACCAAAGAAGATCCCATCAAATGGGGAATGCCTGAACAAGTTATTACGTATAAATGTGATGGGATACTTTTGGGTTGTATGAAACTATGAAGGGAATAGTTTCAGAGAAACCTGGAAAGACTTGTACAAAATGATGCAGAATGCAGTGAGAAGAACCAGGAAATCAATTTATACAATGACAACACAAAGATAAAAGACAATAAAGATAAATAACTTTGAAAAACTTAGGAAGTGTGATAAGTATAATGAAAAAGCAATTCCAAAGGAACTGTAGGAGAGGTGAAGGACTCAGTGTGGGATACTTCATTTGGGTCTGGCCAATTATGAAATTTGTTTTGCTTCATATGTTACAGCAAGGGGTTTTTCTTACTTTTTAAAATTTATTTTATTTATTTTATAATGATTTTTATAATAATACCCATAAGAGTGATTGTAAAGTCAGAATGAATAAAATAAAAATTATTTACTTTTTCTTACTTTCTCAGTTGAGAGGGAGAATGGTGGGAAGGAAAGAAGGAAGATTTTTGCTGATTAAAAGACATTAATTTTAAAAATATAGTCCCATTACATTTTGTACTATTCAGACCCCACCTAGAGAATTTGATTCAATTCCAGGCATCATATTTTAGGAGGGATGCTAAGAAACCAGAGGAACTGCTGAAGGAGGGACCAGAGGATTGGTCTTAAAACCATACCACATGAAAACTAGTAGAAACATCCAGGAATGTTTCCCTAGGGTGAAATTGGGGAGGAAAATAATTATCATCTGGTTATCATCTAGAAAAAGGACAAGAGATTCTTTCTATAGAGCCATACATATATAGATATAGATATGCAATAAATTAGTGGCACTATACTGAGGATTCCTATATATGATGAGAGCTTGGACTGGATAACTAAAGACTTAATGGTCCTTCTAACTATAAGAATCTATAAAATTCTTTTTTTTTCTTTTTGGAGGGGGGAGGGCAGGGCATTTGGGGTTAAGTGACTTGCCCAAGGTCACACGACTAGTAAATGTGTTAAGTGTCTGAGGCTGGATTTGAACTCAGGTCTTCCTGATTCCAGGGCCACCGCTCTATTCACTGCACCACCAAGTGTCCCTAAATTCTTTCTTGACTCTAGGAAAAAGTTTACTTTTACAAACAAATGTGTATGTTTTCTTTGGTCAAAGTGATGGAAATCAGATGACAAAGGGCTTCTCTTTTTGCCTTAGTTACCGAGAAACTCAAAGCTAATCTATCCAACTGTCGTAAACGGCTTCTCTCAGCTCTGCGGCAACATCTCCCTCTGCTATGCTTTAGAGGTCTTTGTTCCGTTTTTATATCGAATTGTCCTATTTTTGAAGTAAGCTTAACTTGAAACTTGCCTAAAATCCTTCTAGAATCTGGAGGAATATAAATACTAAAAATATTTTTAAAAATAAAAGAAGTAAAAGTTGATTTCTTTAATTACCAATAAATATGAGCAAAACAGTCCTCCTAAAGGTGCTCACTACCCAACACTCTTTCTTAGAAGATCAATTCACACAAGGCTGCCATTCATTAGTGAGCTATAAAACAGCATTAAGCACCCCCATGTGCAGAAGACGAAACCCAGGTTGTAGAATTACTTTCAAAAAACAAACTTCTGACATTCAATTTCATCTGTGATTCTAGCTAAGAATAAATTTAGAGTGAGATTTTTGGTGGTTGAAAGGTTCATTGGGGGGCGGCTAGGTGGCGCAGTGAGTAAGAGCACCGGCCTCGGAGTTGGGATGACCCGAGATCGAATCCGCCCTCAGACAATGAGCACCCACACACAGATAATGACTGGCCGTGTAACCCTGAGCAAGTTACTTAACCCCAACTGCTTTAAAAAAAAAAAAGAAAGGTTGATTGGGAGTTAACATTGAGAATGTGAATGTGAAAGAGTTAAAAGTGGTTGAAGAACTAGGCAATGATCAAATTCTATAGCTGCTCCACAGATACTGTGCATTCTGTTTGTCCATAATAAAAGTTAAGTCAATCTGTAGGGCCAAATGAGAAAAAAGGGCACAAAACTACCTAAAATAGAACTCTTCTCTTCTAGGTTTTCCTTTCACTGGCAGCTCTAAAGATACAGAACAAACCTAACATATATTTCCCCAATGTACTTTGACTACATTTGATTTATATCATATTTCTTTTAAAACCCTTTAAACTCTTCTACCACACATATCTAAGTACCTGGCTTCTGAAATCCCATAACAATCTCCTCATTACAAAACATCAAAGAGAGAAAGTACTTTAAAGGTGATCTAATCCAACCCCTTCATTTTATAGGTAGGGAATCACTTATATAGCTAGGGTAAATTAGCCAAGGTCACACAAGTCAATTAGTGGCAGAATTTGAACTTGAACTGTGAATCTGAATTTTAACCATTTTAGTCCAAGTTATACTCCATTCCACATTACCTCTTCTTACTGTAATGTCCTATTCTTTAGTCATAAACTTATCTCATCTGTATGTGTAGCAGAGCTATCACTACCCTATTCAATAATTGACTCATATGTGAAACAGAAACCTCACTCAAAAGCAATGAAGCCTCTTCTATGTTACCCATTATATCAAGACAAAAAGAATGAGCATTTGATAAATGGTTCTTGATTATTGGCTAATAAATAAGAGACAGGGGTGGCTAGGTGGCGCAGTGAGTAGAGCACTGGCCCTGGAGTCAGAAAGACCTGAGTTCAGATCCAGCCTCAGATACTTAACTCACACAAACAAAAAATCTAGCCATGTGACCTTGGGCAATTACTTAACCCCAACTGCCCTCCAAAAAAAAAAAAAAAAGAAAAAGAAAAAGCCAGTTTAACCAGCATAGTCTAGAAAAACTAATCACTGAAAATGACTTTATCTCTGACTACTATTTTATAAGTCACCCCTGGTTTCTTTTCTTAGCCCTCAAATTCCAGTGTCTTTAAGATGGTCCTCTAAAGCAAAATACTAGAAATAAAAAAGTAGAAATTACTGACCTGTCCCCTGGTAGGAAGATTTTTCACACTATCAGGTTTGAAGAAGGTAAAGTCAATCATGGCCTGGAACAAAGAAACTGCTTTTTCAGTGTGGCCAGCTTGCCTGAGAAAATGACACTGCTGAAGAAAGAGTGCTACAAAAGATGGAAGAAAAAGAAAAAATTACTTTTTAACATCATTAAAAAAGAAGAAGCTTATTTTCCAAAAGAGATACACAACGCAAGAAAAATGTCCTCTGTAGTATAAAACAGAAGAATTTCACTGTGCTGAAGACAAAAGATTAAAAAAAAAATCACTATTATTTCTCCAGGAGAAAAAAAGCTTTAAATTTTTAAAAGCTTTAATTGTTATCTAATATTCTGGTATACCTACATAACCAAATAACAAAATGCATTCACTCATACTTTCATAACTAATCTACTGCTGAGTTAAAAAATATCAGAACTAAAAATGGCACAGTATATGAAATGAGTTGAGAATTTAGCCTGATTATTAACTATCATAAAGTCAAATTTCATTTGGACTTGAAAAGCTATACAAATGTTACCTTTTAAAGTACACTGGATTTTTACCAAAAAGTAAAGAGACCTATACCCACTTTAGCACTAGATGGCATTATTCACCAGCAGATTTTATCATATGCTCATGGCCTACAATAAACAAATCAAGATCTTATGATGGAACCTTTGAATTTGTTTCACTCTAGTAACAACTACTCACCTAAGAACATTCAATAATCCATGGGTAGAGGATAAGTAATAATTTGATCATTTTATAAAAACAGTAAATCTATCCTTGAGTAAAGTCAGTCAAATCATGTCTCTAAAAAAATTAGGGATCTAGCATGACAGGATGCTTTCAAAAAAAAATTTTTTTTAGCAGATTCCCTCTAAAAACAGCCTAAAATATCAGCTTTTCTAACACCTGATAGAAATGTCTTATCCATTCATCTAATACATCCATTCACCAGAATTAGCATACATTCCTTACCACATTTTAAATAATTTGTACAGATTCTTATGACTCAAAGAAGAGTAGTGGATTAGCGTCTGTCAATTTGATGATTTGGCTTCAAACTGACTCAGTAAATGTCTACTCTTTCATCCATCAAACGACAGCTCCCTACTAAGTAGGAAAAAAACACTAGAAAACTAAGGAAAAATATCACATACTAAAGCTTTTCATTATACTACTACTAAGTGTTAATTCAAAAGCAATTTATTTTACAAAATGGAAGAATTTATCTTTAGAAAACCTCACATCTATCTGCCCTTCTTATTAATATTCTGGGCTCGTCTTTGAAATATTGGCAATTCACTCAATTTATATTACAAGTTCTTTTGCAAAAGAGAAGCATCTGTTGCATCCATATGGGGGAAGCGATGCCTGCTTTATCAACTCAAGACGCAAGACTCCAGACACTTTCAGTACATTTTTGGGTAACATACGCAAAAAAAAATGTCCTTGATTACAACTATCTTTCTATATCCCAATTCACAGTGATCTTCTTACCTAGCATAGCTTCCTCAGTTCCAGGCAAGGCAGGATGAGATAAGATGCTCCCATCCTGTACTGCTGCCAGGGTGCTGAGGCATTTTCCATACAGATTGTGAATTTTGGATACTGTAAAGGTGCTAAATTGGCTCTGGCAAAATAAGAGGTATTTCTGCCATAAGGCTGTATTATTGGGGTGTAAAAAAATCAGTTTCTGCCACTCTTTGATCAAAGTAGATGGTTCCCAGAATTCCGTACAGAGTTTTAGCCTGGCAAGCTTCAGCTCCACACTGTTCTGGTTGCTTTCGATGGCACGCTCTAAAATGGACAATTTCTTTTCCAGAATGAGCTTCAGGGATTTTCTTCTAGACTCTTGCTCTACTTCACTGGTGGTATACAGGCCAGGCCCTTTCATCACTTCATCCTCAAAACAAAAGGAAAACTGAGTTACAATTATACGTGACGTGGAGTTATTCTCAGGCATCTAACTGCTTTACAATATATGCAACAGCTCAAACTGGCTCCTCCTAGAAGCACTAAAAAGGCATAATTATCCCTCTAATAACAGTAAGAACTATCAATTTTTAAGAAAAATGAAGCTTGAGAGATTCTTCTCTAGCTATTCGGTTTAGTCTGTAAACTTCTTTTAGTTCATGCCTCTTCATTTAAAAAATATTGAATTTATACCCCAATTGCATCATAAAAGAACTGTTAGCAATTGTACTGAATAGCTATTCATCTAATTGACTAACAAAAGGCATTCCTTTCTGGGAAAGCAAAATTGTTTAAGTGACTCAAAATGAATGGCCAAAAAACCCCCCAGTGCTCACATATTTTAGTTAACAACCAGAGCAAGTATTTTATTTGTCCATACTTAGGGATTCTACCCCCAAATGAGACAACCTAAACTCAGCACTGGATAATAATACTTACCTGAAAAGACACAAATTCCAGCCACAGGTGAATATCTCTGGGATTCTCTCGGACTTTTCTGTTAAATTCCTCTACTCTGGCTTTTAGAATAGAATCTTCACTATCCTTCTGAGACGTAGGCTGCTTTGTCTCTTGGTCTGAAGGACCCTGTCCTTGTAACCACAATGTTGTAGATTTATCATAAACTCCCAGAGGATTCACCCAAGTTGAGGTAGAGGGTAGGACTTCATCATCGGAGTCTTTCACGGGTATGAATGGGCTGGGATCAGGCGAGAATACTTCAGCTTTGCTGCAAACAGCAACTCCATCAATGCTAACTAAACGCAAGCTTTTCTTTGAAAAGTAGCGCTCAAATTTCTTATGCAATTGTTTCTTTTCTGTGGAGGTACCTTCCCAAGATATACGTTGCTTTTTGGGGTTAATGCCAAGGCAAGAGTTTCCCTTCCTCTTGTATCTTTAAAAAACAGAAAGTTAGTAAATGGATATGTATACATTTGATTATCACAAATAGCTGGATCTCAAAAAGGCTTCTGAGGTGCCCTGCTAGACAATAAGCAAGCATCAATACAGGGGGGTAATTTAGTATTTCTCTTTATATTCCTCCATAGTGTCTAGCAGTGTCTTGAATCTAGCAGTTGCTAAATAAGGTACAACCTTCTAATTCAACAGGTGGAGAAAGTTAAGGCCCAGTGGAGAGACCCGTAGCAGTCACAGAGGGACTTTGCGGCAGAATCAGGACCAGAAGCGAAGTCTTCTCTCTTGCATTCCCGTACTCTACTACTTCTGACTAATTTCTTTAAGGTATAATTTCTTTCCCAGTAGTTCCAGTTAAACCACCATTCACTAGTGGCAATTTGGCAAGGCCTATTCAGAATGTTTTTAGATGCAAAAAATACAATACATATAAAATACAATAGCCAGGATTATTAAGGAAACCAATTATACTGAAATATGTCTACATGTGTATTTATGTATGTATGTGTACACACACACACACACACACACACACACGCGCGCGCGCGCGGTATGCTCCTAGATCCTGGAGGGGACTGGTTTAACCTAGAGCATCTAAGGTCATCTCTGAAGATACAATTAGAAAAATCTGAGTACTAAGCAGATGTTTTTCTTTACAATCAGACACCTATCTATTCCACTTCAACAGCTGGTTAATAGAAGACGAAAATAAAACTGAGTAATAATAACACTTTCCTTTTATCAGATTCCATTTTCATAATAGCCTGTGAGAAAAGCCAGGCAGGAAGTATTATTCCCATTATATATAGAAGAAATAGAGGCCCAGCGAAGATATATACTTTATCTGAGATCACATAATTAGTAAACGGCAAAACAAGAGATGTCTAGAACCCAAGTCTCTAACACAAAAATGCATACCTACTCAAAAAAATCTGACACTGAAAGAGGTTAAAATACTTGAATCAAAATTACTTTTCAAGTTTCCTATTTTAGAATAAAACTAAAATTGATGTTTTGCAGTGGGTTTTATTTTTGTTTTTTGTTTTTTTTTTCTCCAGTTTTCAGATAGTACTTGCTTTGGAACCAGACAGTATAATGGAAGTCAAACCTTGGGTTTTAATTCTGGCTCTGGGTAATCTCTTTGAGTCTCAATTTCCTCATGTGGCTGTAAAGAAGCAGGAGTGTTAAAGCAGGTAATCTGTAAGGTCTCCCCCAGCTCTAACATTATTTGAAGAAGCACTCCTCTTTTTATCCTGTTATGAAAAGGAACTAATATCATTCTACTGTGGGTCATAATATCATTAGATCTAGAAGTGGCCTCAGAGGCCAACTAGTCCACCCCCCTCATTTTATAGATGGGGAAATTGAGGTCAAAGAAGGTTGAGTAATCGGCCCAAGATCACACTGGTAGACATATCAGAGCTAGGTTATACTTGTTTATATACTCTGAAAGTCTATAATTTCATCTGTTGTAGAGTGACACCCCCCAAACATCTTACAATTCCTCCATGATTCAGCATCGTTTTTTTTTTAAGTTCCTGTGGCCACTCATCCATTGTTGACCCTACAATCAAAGTCTTTCCAGTTTGAAGTGACAAGCCAGAGTTTGAGCTCTGCGCAACACATTACCTTCCACAACTCAGTGACAATGGGGTAGGGTGGGGAATGCCTCAGCCAAGGAGTCCAGGGTCCTAGATTCCAGCCTTAGTTCTGTCTGTCACTCTTTAGGTAGGTGACCTGGACAAGTTACATGTCCATTTATAAAATGAAAGGGAGAAACTAGGTGACTGCAAAGGTCCTTCCCACTTCTCTCTCCTTCAGCAGTTACCACTGGGGTCTTGTACTCAACTGTGGTCCCTCCCATTACTTCTATATTTTAATGATCATGGCTTCCTTCATTTCCACCACAAGCAAACTGTTCCATATTTTATATGAAATAATAGCAATAATAATGTATAAATCTATACATAACATATATGATAATTATGTAATATATATTTCTTTTTAACTCCCTTTCTTACCCTAATTTCTCTAACCTCTAATCCTCTTTTCCAATTCTTGCCACAGTCCCCTCAGAAAAACCTTCAATCCACTTGCAAGCAACAAAGACTCTAATAGTGGCCAATAAGCTAAGAGCTGCTGAGTCCAAATCAAACCTTTTTCTCAAACAACAGTATTAAAGATAATAAAAAAATTCATTGTACATTATCAAAGACCTTTTGGTTTAATTATAATGTACTATATTCTGCTATTTTTTATAATAAATATGTTAATATTCTATTTATTCTCAAGATTCATAAGGAACTTTAGGCTGTCATCTACTATACCTCCTCCTAATGCAAAATAAGTAAACAAATAATTCCTTCTACATCTCTTGACAGGAGGTCAGCCACAGTCTCAGACTGAACATTTCCACTGACAGGAAAGTATACTGCTTTGTAAAATGGACCAGATTTATTATTATTTAGACCTAAGTTCTGGAAAATTCATCCTTACATGGAACTAAAAGCTGTTTCCCTATAACTGACACATCTGTCCTAATTCTGTCCCCAATTAATGCATAAAATAAGAGCCTCCTTCCCCTGACAAGCCTTTAACAACTAGCTAAAAACTGCTGGTTCATCTTCTCTTTTCCAGACTAAACATTAGCTATTTGCATACCCCTATCCCAAATGACATAGTCTACAGACCCTGCACCACCCTCTATTAAGTGGAGCAAATTTGACAAAAATAAAATTAAAATGCAGCACTAAGAACTAAACTGAATATTCCAAACATGGACTGACCAGTGCAGAATAGGATTATTACCTCCCTCAATCTAGACACCATACTTCTAATGCTGATGAAGACTGCAGTCACATCACTCTGATGGATCACAATGAACTTGCTGACAAACAAAAACAAAGAAGCTATTTTTTTTTTTTTGGCTTTTTGGAGGGCAACTGGGGCTAAGTGATTTGCCCACGGTCACAGAGCTAGTAAGTGTGTCAAGTGTCTGAGCCTGGATTTGAACTCAGGTCCTCCTGACTCCAGGGCTGGTGCTCTATTCACTGTGCCACCTAGCCACCCCCAGAAGCTATTTTTCATCTGAATTGCTTTTAAGTATTGACTCCTTAGTTAATAAGTTTAATTTTTTTAAACCAAGTACAATATTTTAAATTCATTTCTACTAAATTTCACTTTGTTAGTATGTCTATTATTCTAATCTTTCTGGATCTTGATTCTGTTATCTGAATTAGTTATTCCTCCCAACTTTTTGTTACCTGTAAATTGGATAAGCACTATTTTCATGTCAACATTTGTAAAAATAACAATTAATAATAAATTTTTTTTTAAAAAAGGACAAAGAATTTGGGCTTGTGGCATGCTACTAGGGCCCTTTGTTTAGACTGACAATATTAGTGAATGACTAAGCCCCTAATAAAGCATTGGGACCTCTACAGGTGTACAAAAAATACTTTTGATTTACTAGTTGAGGAAAAAGGCCTCAAATATATCATGGAGTAAATGTCATCAAGTCCTACGAATTCTATGTGCTTAATGTCTAAATATGTTCTTTATTCTGCTTGTTCAGTCAATTACAAATCCATCTAATTGTATTATCATCTAGCTTACACGTCTCTGAATGTAAATAAAGACTGCCAACAGCCTTACTGAAATCCAGATATATTATGTCTATATTTCCCTGCTCAACCAACCAGTCTATTAATATCAAGAAAGGAAATGAGATAAATGATGTAGCATCACTAATTCCTGGCAAACCGATGCTGGAACCTAATGATCACTTCATTCTTTTCTAGGTACTCACAAACCATTTGTTTAATAATCTAAAATTTTTCTAAAGACTGTCAATAGTCTCACTTAAGTTTCTGTAACCTACCTTTTCTCCTATCCCAATAGACTTTCACATTTGCCCGACTTTAGTATATGGTACCTTTTGTTTCCTACAACTTCTCAAAATAACCAACAGTTTTTGTTTGATGATGCCCATGTGTTCTTTCAGTACCCTAGGAGACAGCTCATCTGTATCTGGAAATGAACACACCTAGGTTAGGTACTCTGGCTACCTTTGTTTCCAATCCCTCTTTGGCATGCTCCTTGTGCCATTTACAACTTATTCTCTTTGATGGTAAAGATGGAAAAAAAATAAAAATTGAATAGTTCTGCTTTCTATGTGTTATCTGTTAACCTTATACACAACACTGGACCCAACACTTCCTTCAAACATAGCCACAAACCAACCCTTCCCACCCTCACCCCACAGGCCTCAACTCTTTCTGAGCTTTAGACTTCCTGACACTATTGTTCAAGCCTCATATCATTCATTTGTATTAGTCTAAGGCAGGGTTGCGGAACCTATGGCCTCAAGGTCACATGTGGCCTTCCAGGTCCTCAAGTGCAGCCCTTTGACTGAGTCCAAGTTTTATAGAACAAATCCTTTTCTTAAGGGGATTTGTTCTGTGAAGTTTGGATGCAGTTAAAGGGCCATACTTCAGTGCCTAAAGGGACACATATGGCCTCAAGACTGAAGGCTCCCCACTCCTGATCCACCCTTCCTCATCTTTAATTTCTCCTGGTCCCCACTGCCAAGGCTCCCTTCTCATCTTTTAATCCTCAATTGACCCCACCATCCCCCTCAAGCTGTACCTCTCTTCCCTTTTTCAGACAAACTCTTAGAAAAACCTATATATTCCAGTTGCTTCTACTTCCTCTCCTTTCTGGCTCACTCAACTAAAGTTTCTCTTTCCAAAGTCACCAGTGATTTTCTGATTGCCAAATCTAATGGACTTTTCCAGCTTTCATCCTCTTTGACTTCCTACAGCAGTGGACATCATTAACCACCCTCTCCTCCTGGATAATCTTCTGAGTTTTCACAACATTGCTTTCTCTTACCTCTCTTTCTTATTTTGCTATTCCTTTTTAAGGCCTTTCTGGATCTATACCTTGCCCCCTGACCTTGGATGTAACCAAAAGGGCATTTCTAGGTCCTTTCATCTATTCTGTTCTCTCTCCCTCTCCCTCTCCTCTCTCTCCTTTCTCTCTCTCTCACTGATCTTATCAGTTCCCCTTGTTTATCACTGGGTAAGGACTGGTGTGGGAGGTCTGAAGAGTGCAGAGTTTTGGAACAGCTTCTGTGGGGAGTTGAATCAGAGATTCAATTAGGGAGGAGTAACAGAACTGCTCTGTGTACTTAGTGCCCATTTATTCTGTGATTCTTGGTTTCTTACGGGACATGGTAGAGAGAGGGAGAAAGCAGTCAACACAGGAGTCCTTCATTACCTCTGACCTTGGAATAGCTAGCTATTAGTTGTCCTTCCTGGTTCTCATATCTCCCTGTACCAATTCATACTGCTCTATGCTGATGATTCAGATTTCCATTTCCATCTTTTTTGAAATATCTTTTCCTGAACTCCATCCACTGCCTACAGGACACCTGAAACTGCCTGTCCTGAATGCATCTCAAACATGTCTAATCTGTGTCCATTACCTTTTTCCTCTTCTGAACCCTCCTAATTCTGTCAAGGATCCATTCTTCCAGTTACCTCAGGGTCATGACCATAGCTACTTGCCAGAGATATATGGCGTCAGGCCAGTGTCTCTGTATCATGCCATGAATCTAGATCTTGACAGGATCGGATAGAGCGGGGAAAAGGAGAGAGCAGACACCAGAGGAATGGGTACTGCAGCTAAAACTACTACAAGACTTTCAATTTTGCAAAAGACTCTTAATTGTTTTTTCTAATTCTCATGTCCCCTGTACCAAAACCATACTCTAATCCACTGGCAGATTAATATTTCTGATGTGCACTCTCCAATGACTAACCACCACATAAGGTCCCAACTCCTTCATCTAGCACTGGAGGTCCTCCTCAATTTGCTCTCAACCTAACTGCCCAGTCTTATTTTATGTTACTCCCACATGCTCTATGCCAGGGGTGGAAAGCTTGCAGCCTCAAGGCTACATGTGGCCCTTTAGGTCTTCAATTTTGGCCCTTCGACTGAATCCAAATGTCCTTAATGAATGGATTTGTTCTGTTAAAATTGGACTCAGTCAAAGGCCACACCCAAGGGCCTAGATGGCCACATGTGGCCTCCAGGCTGCAGGCTCCCCACCCCTGCTCTATGCCCTAGCTAAACTGGGCTACTCATCATTTCTCCAAACATGCTTTCCCACTTCTGTGATTTTGTTTACAACATTCCTAACATGCTCTCCACCCCAGTCTCCTATCCATTTCAACCTACTGAAATCCTACCCATCCTTCAAGGCCCAGCTCAAAGGACCATCTACTTCCTTCCTGAAACCTTCCTTTGCTCTCTTTACTGACCCCTGCCCAAAGACGGCAGTGATTTCTCTCTCTTGTGAGCTATCACAACACCCTGTACCTTTTTTATGCCTTTATTACATTCTTTTTGGGATTACAATTATTTATGTGCATATCTTAACTCCCTTGTCAGATTGTAAGCACCTTGAAAACAAAGACAATATTTTATTTATATGTGTATCCCCCTCAGTATCTAGAACAGTGTCTTATGTAAACAAAGTGCTTTTTAAATGAAAAGAAAAATAAGTGCTATCACATACATGTTTCTGACAACTTAGGGCAAAAACAAACATTATTCTGACAAGATATTTCAACATAACACCAATTATGAAGGAAAGTATGAAAGGGTTCTGAATTAGAATAGAAGACTCAGGACAATGTATTACAATGAATGAATTATTTCTAGAATTTTAAGGACAGAACATGTGTACCTTGCTATATCTCCACGATAAAGAGATTTATACTCCCAGTTTGCAGGATCTGGTTTCTTATCTGTTCTGAAGGTTTCTGTTGTCAGAGTTTGAACATCCTCAAGCCAAACAAAGCGACTTCCACTGCTGTCAGTGGCATTATTTTCTTGACTGCTGGACAAAGGAGGTGGGGGGAGGAGGAGAAGAGGAGGGATGAAGAAGGAAAAGGAAGAGACAAAAACAGTTTTTTAAAAACCCCTCAGCTAAATATTTATTATTTGTAAAAACAAGCAAAGTGAAATATTTGAAATCCCACATAGTATCAAACATACCCAAATGTGAAGTATATGCACATGCCATGGAAAGAGAAAGTAAAGGAATCTCAATTCAATGAAATGACTGAGGACATGAACTATGGTCAAACTATGCATACTATATCTCAAAAATTAGCCTCCATCGTGTATGTATGTGTGTGTGTGTGTGTGTGTGTGTGTGTGTGACAGACACACACACACACTTCCAAGTTAAATGTATAGTGATACTCCTCACTACTTTATAGTTCAAAAATACACACAACTCACCAGTGTAAGTATTCCCTCCATGACATATACTGTAGCTCCTGCATACCTTAGTTAATGATCTTCATGAGTTTCTGTGGCCAACATATCACTTGGCAGCCAACAGTTCAATGATAAAGTTTTGAAGCTGGCTACGGTCTTCTGACAAAAGACAACACATCCCATCCCCAGGTCTCTACATGAAATCTTCTTGGCTTGACGAGACCTTCTGGGGTTTACGCTATGAAAGCAGAGCCTCTGAGAATGCAGGGCCAACTCCACACCATGGTGAGGTGTCAGAGGATGACTTCAGGAGAGGAGTATTAGAATAATTATAACTGTTCACATTCCTCCAAGATTTATAGTTTGAAAAGTATTTTTTGGAGAATTATGAGGTAGTGATTGTATGTAGTATTATTCTTCTCACTTTGCAAATGAGGAAACTGAAACTCAAAGAAGCCAAAAGTAACTTGCCATAGTCAGAGAGCTAGTGTTAGAGCTGAACCTAAAATTCAGGCCTTACAGTGGTTTTTCCATCATAACACAATTCATCCCACCTTAAAGTACTTTCATCTGTCTATGTGTCTATCTTTGTATCTCTCTAAGAGGAAAATATGGCCCAGAAAAGTGAAGTAAAAGGACAGAAATGGGAACATCAGATGAAAATTGCAGGGAGGCAGATTTCAGTTTCATTTAATGAAAACTTCCTTAGCTTACAATTAAAACTATGCAAAACGGAAATGTGTTTGATCAGGAGGTAGTGAGTTGCCTCTCACTAGAGGTCTTCTACTAGAAGTTGACTGACTACTTATTGTAGATGGAATTGTTATTAAGATATAGGTTGAACTACATGATCTCTCTAGTGCCTTACAACTCTTAAGACCCTGTAACTCACCCAAGGTCACATCATTCCTAAGTAACAGAGTCAGTTCTCAACCCAGGACTTTTGTGCCAATGCTATCAGTTTTATCTTAGAGGACTAACAAATTTTATTCAAAATGTGTTATAAAGTTAACTTAGCAGGGTTCAGTTAGGTCTTAGATATTATTCAGGATTGGAATCTGATTTGGAACATGATGTATTCTGAGTACTCTCTATTTCATAGATAAAGATATAACAGACATATACATCTCAGTATATCTGTATCTGTATCTATATCTACCCATCTACCCATCTATCTATCTATCACATTGTGGGAGTAAGATGGGATACAGAGTTGGTTGCTAGCACTATACCCCAGCACTCCGGAAGGAAATAAATTTGTCTTCTTAATAACCCACCTTTAAACTTAATCCAAATATCTTAACATAAATTGTGAAGGCTTTTGAAATATTAAACTAGAAATATAGTTACCCAAGAATCCATAAGGATTCACTTATCTAATAAGCCTTTGGGGAAAACAAAACAAAATAAAACCAATTTATAATAGTGCTGTCAAAGCAAGTAGTTAAGAAAGTTCAATAGTTATTCCATCATTGTGTTTGGCTATGTTGTTGCCATGGATGTAAGTTCCATACTGTTCCTAGACAAGGCATATAAAGAAATGCTATGGGAATTCCAGAAGAGGCAACAAAAGAGGTACCTCTGGTCTATCTCTGGACTGATTCCCTTTGGGAAAAGCTGACTGAAGATTTTCTCTGTCAGTACAGAAACTGAAGTGAGTAAAGAATGGAGAGAAATCTCATCAACTGAACTGTGTGGAACCATTCCAGAAGGAAACAGGAAGCCAAGTTGGAGGAGGAGAAGGAACAATATCCAGATGTCCCAAAGTCAGGCAATCAGCTGCAGACCACCCTGCCAGTCAACAACTTCTTATCTCTCTACTTCATTAGACATTAGGGTCATTAAGCAGTATGTGGTCCTGATTTAAGAGGGGAAAGGATCACCCCTGCCTTGAAGGAGAAGAAAAGTTCACCTAGAAAATATAAGGCCAGTAGATATAGTCTTTAGGACACAGAAAAAAATGACAGTAGATGATTCCCTCCTAAGGGGAACAGAAGAAGCCAGCCCTTTGGCATCCAAATATAGAACCCCAAGAGACATCAAAGAAAAACTCCCACACTTACCAGTGCCATTAGTTCCTTCCTCACCTGGGTACAAATTATCCAGTGAAATTAGATCCTGGAAGACTAAGAGGAACTATGCAAGCTCTAGGCAAGATAATGAAGAAGACAGCTCGCAGGAATATGCATAATTAATATGCATCATCTAGCTCCACCTTAAGTAAGGCTTTTGATTTTCAGAACAATGTCAATAAATGGATCGAATGTGGCCAGGGCTACACAAATACTGCCATTTATGCTGACAAACAATGGATGAAAAGTTTTATTTCTAATAAATAAACGAAGTTAAACACAGCTTTCCTTGGACTTTTAGAAACTCATTTAAGTTTCATTTCCCCCATCTGTAAAACAGACTCAATTAGCTGTTTCATAGGAAGATTCAACTGCAGAAACATTTATCAAGTACCTACAAAATGCAAGGCACTGTACTAGTAAATAGAAATACAGAGATGAATAATGGAAGTCCCAACCTTCAAAGACCTTATAATCTACTTGCAGGAATAAAACATTTATGCAGATGAACATAATCAAAGATAGAGCATTACTGCTGTTCAGTCATTTTTCAGTATGTCTAACTCTCTGTGATCCTATTTGAGGTTTTCTTGGCAAAGATACTGGAGTGGTTTGCCATTTCCTTCTTCAGCTCATTTTACAGATGAGGAAACTGAGGCAAGCAGGGTTAGGTGACTTGCCCAGGGTCACAGAGCAGTAAGTGTCTGAGACCAGAATGGAACTCAGGAAGATGAATCTATCCACTAAGCCACCTAGCTACCCCAAGATAAAGTATAGTAGGGGGGAAAAGAGAGGCAGCAAAGTGCTCCAGGAGAACCTAAGGAAGAAGAGAACACTGAGAAGAATCGTCGAAGGTTTCATGGAAAAGAAAGGTCTGGAGCTGAATCTAGAAGACTCTCTTTCCTAAAAGAAAGGGCTTAGTGGACAAAGATGAGTAGAAGGCGTGCTCCAGGCGCGTGAGAGATGGCCCATGGGAATGCATGGAAGTGGGAGACAACAGGCAATGAACAAGGAACCACAGCTAGCAGTCTAGCTGGAACTAGAAAACTGTCTGAAGAAGAGTCAAGTGAAATAGAGCTGAAAAGACAGATTAGATAGAGACAGACTGCACAAGGCCCTCAAAGTCATGCTAAGCAGTTGGTACTCTATTTGAAGAGCTTCAAAAGGTTTTTAAGCAGGAGAATCACATGGTCATAAATGTGCATTAGGAAAATTAACATGGCAGTTCTATTAACTAAAATGGGCAGCAAGGCGGCACAGAGGATAGAGAGCCAGGTCTGGAGTCAGCAGCCAGAGTACAAATCTGTCCTGAGACACCTTCTAGCTGAGTAGCCCTGGGCAAAGCACCTGACCCATCTTCCTCAGTCTCTTCATTTGTAAAATAAGGTGCGGGAGGAAATGGCAAACCATTCCGGTATCTTTGCCAAGAAAACCCCAGACGCAGTCGTGAAAAGTTGGACACAATTAAGATAACTGAATGACACCCATAAATTAAGTATGGTCCAAAGGAAAAGAGACAAAGCCCTATATGAGAATTATGGCTTAGTCTAAGTGGGGAGGAAGAGGCATACTTAATATACTGTGGAAACAGAGCCGTCAAGACTGGTCTGAAGACGTAACAGACATAAACCTACTTCTGAGAAAAGCGGCTGCTAGTCACGACTGCACTGGCAGTCCATTGTTGGAGGCACGGGTCTGCTCAAAGTTCTCAAGGAAGCAGCTGCTCATTTTTAAATGTGACACACTACGGTATACTGAAGTAATTAATGACCACAGAATGCTTCCGTGATTTGAATGAGAACAACTGAAGAACTTTTGATTTAGTAACTTTGGAAATATGGATAGCAAAGCACTTCAATGATTGTACAACCAAAGTAATCTACATAACTTTACACAGAAGAGAATTTGATTCATAACCATCTGCAGAGGCGCAAAGTCTGAACCAAGAAAGAAAAGAGAACTGAAAGGGTAGATAGCAGAACTACATGAGCTGAACCTGAAGCTGGAAGTGATGGAGACTGAAATTGTCAAGGGGCTAATCCAGCTGAATATAAACACCTTGAAAGCAAAGAAGTCACCTGGCAAATCAGTTTGGTCACAGTCAGCGAGTTAGTTACACACAGTGTGGATTAATTAAGCTTAGTAGTGATTCAACACAGAAGCTACATTTATCAAGGAACATTTATAGACAAATCTAAAGAGAGAACCAGTTTACTGGTCCAGAGCTGTGAGTTAGCCTGAGCACATGGGTTTTCCTCATTCACAAGCTCCTTTCTCTAAGTGCCCACTCACCTACACAGACACTAAGTGAATTGGTGGAAAAGTGTAAGCCAAGTTTATGTGATATATTTGCTACTTCCACATTTGCTTTAATATATGACTATCTGTAATATTATTATTTCTTTTGCCTTGCTATTAAGTAAGTGCTATATTTCAGATCTAAAAGTATCATGATTGTGAATAGCTAATTTTGTATAAATGGAAATACATCAGTGGGGGCTTGAGAGGTGAAGTAAGAAGTAAGGAAAGTATATTGCCCCAACCACAGGGATATCCCTAGAACTATGAAAGAGTATGAGTGCAAGCATATGGTGGTCTTTCTCTGGAAACCCAGACCTGCCAGTGTGAGGATGGATTAGAGAAAGCAAAGCAAACAGTGAGTAGGTATCCACACTTCAGGTGTGAAAGGTGTAAGGCACCACAACAGTGAGTGGCACCCGTTTCATTTGGCAATCAATTGGATGTGGAATGTTAAGGGAAAAGGAAGAGTCAAAGATGGCTGAGGTTTAGAGTCTTGGTCACTACAGGTACATGACTACTATAAACAGATATTAGGAAGTTAAGAGAGGCAAGTTCAGTGGGAGATGATGAATGCAGTCTGGGAAATACTGAATTTAAGAGGCTAATGGGACGTCCTAGTGGAGATATCCAGCAGGCATTATGGTGAACTAGAACTTAGGGGACAGCCTAGGGCTAGATGGACAGCTTTGGGAACAGATAAGATCACCCAGATAAAGAGAGTAAAACAGAAGAGGGCCAAGGAAGAGGACACCCATACTTAGGGAGCAAGGATAAGATGATGAATCTGGGAAGACAATGAAGGAAATGCCAAGCAGAAGAAAAACTAGTAGGAGACAGCCTGAGTTCATGTGAATCCCTGTCAAAACAAACTTTAAAATCAGTTTATTGGAACTAACAGAGAAATGGTCACCAAAACATGAAAAGAACTGCCACCAGGAAGGCTCTTTCTTTTTAACTGCCCCTAGAAACTGCTTTAGTTTGCTGCTTGTTTGCTATTCAAGAGGGTAAAATTTTGTAATTGGTGTGCTAATGACAGCTGAGACCCAAAGTGGCATATCCGGATGCCATATAAAGAACTTCAGAGCCCTGAAGCATTTTTCAGCAGGTACCTGATGACAGAATGGCCCCTGAAGGATTCACTGTTTACAGGTTGAGTGGAAACACAGAGGGCTATATTCCATACTTGGCTCAAAGCACAGTGTGCACTGACATCAATGGGAGTTCCATGCACAGAACAAGAATATGGCAGTCCCCTAAGAGTCACAGAGTGCTTAACTATTTTTAAAGTACACATTAGATACATACTTAAATTTAAAAGTTCTCTCTCCAAATTTCTGTATACAAGAAAAAGATTGTTTAAATGCTTAAAAACTCAGCATGTTTTACACAAGCTTCTGTCTATATGATAAGGCACTTTCACATGGAACTCATTGTAAGAAAAAGATGAGGCATGCGTAGTATTGTGAAAATAGCACTAGATTTAGAGCAAGAGGACTACGGTTCAAATCATTTCCAATTACCAGTTGTGTGATGCTGGACAAGTCATTCAACCTCTCTGGATGTCAGTTTCTTGGTTTAAAAAAAAAAAGAGGAGGAAACTACACTAAATCAGAGGTGGGAGTGTTGGTCCAAACCCAATTAATCGGAAAATATTTTTAAAATAAATAAAAAAGCAACAGAACACAGAAATGTTACTATATGGTTTTGTAAGTCAATATGCAGCCCGAAGGGATCCTTAGGTACAGTTTGGTGACCCCTATTTCTATCTGAGTTTGTAACCATTGCTCTGGATGAACACTGAGATCCCTCACGGCTCTAATATGCAAATGGCAGATGGCCTATGTAAATGAATGGACATCAAGGAACACTTAATATGACACACATAAGAGCAAACGACACTAGGATTCCAGAGGAAGGAAAAATGCCAATGCTAAAGAGTGTAGGTATTTATGAACAGAATACATACTTTGGCTTCTCAGCATCCTTTTGACGGTCAGTGAAGACTCCTGGAGACGTCTCCTTTTCAGAGTCTGTAGCTGAATAAGATTCACTGTCACTAGATTGCTCATATTTTTTCTTGGTTTTCTTGTGGGGTTGGTGTTTTCTCTTTTTCTTCTTTTCTTTCTTCTTTTTCCTACTTGCTTGTTTAAAACTTTTGTGTGTGTCACTGCCTTCTGAAAGCTCCTGTCTCAAAGGGCTCCTGCTCAGAAAAAGAAATCTTAGAATTCTTCTCAAAGAATAGTTAAGGGAAATATTAAGAAAAACTAGACAATGACAAATTGAAGGGGGAGAGAAAGACGAGACAAGAAATAGTGCTTCCACAAAGGAAACAAAGAACTTCAAATTCGATATTCTTATAGGATATTTCCCAAGAGATTCTTGGCTAAGTTTATAAGGTCTTACAATTAGAGAAAAAAGTAAAGAAGCAACAGGTTTTAATCAAACGATACCTCCAAATTTGAGCAGGCTGTTCTTAATATTTTTAGGTGTACACATCATTAATATGTACCTTCAATCAAAAAGCAGCCAGAGGTTAATTTATCAGGGTACTCTAAAAAAGCAACATTCTAAGAAGTACATATTTAGTCCTACCTACCTTACTCCCCAGTAACATGGCTTTAAAGGCAAAAAACTGGACCTAAGTCTTGTCTATGATTTTCAAAAGGTTAAAGCAGAAAACTATAAAGAATTCTTCCTTAAGTTCAGTAGCAGAGCTGCTTTATCATTTCTCAATTAATAAAGGCTTTTAGCACTTTATTCTCAGGCCCAGGGCTTAACAAAGTTCACTACTCAAGGATCTGGGTTTGTGAGGGGTTTACAAACCCACGTCTACAGGACAGCTCCATGGAGTGATTTCCATAATCTTCAACAACAGACTTTTAAAACTGGACATACACCTAACAGATTGGCTAACATTACAAAACAGGAAAATGATAAATGTTGGAGAAGATGTGAAAATTGAAACACTAATGCATTGCTGGTGGAGTTGTGAACTGATCTAATCATTCTGGAGAGCAATTTCGAACTGTGCCCAAAGGGTTATAAAACTGTGCATACCCTTTCATACAACAATACTACTACTAGGACTGTATCCCAAAAAGATCATAAAAATGGGAAAAGGACCCACATGAACAAAAATATTTATAGCAGCTCTTTTTGTGGTGGACTAGTACTGGAAATTGAGGGGATGCCCATTAATTGGGAATGGTTGAACAAGGTGTGGTATATCAATGTAATGAAATACAACAGTATTCCATAAGAAATGATGAGCAGGCAGATTTCAGAAAAACCTAGAAAGGCTTGCAAGAACGGACGCTGAGTAAATTGGGAAAACCAGGATAACATTGTACATAATAACAGCAACACTGTACAATGATCAGCTTTGACAGACTTAGTTCTTCTTAGCAATGCAACAATCTAAGTCAATTCCAAAAGACTCATGATGGAAAATGCCATTCACTGGATATGGAGTCTAAATGTAGTTCCAAGCATACTACTCTTTTTCAATATTTTATTTTTTCTTTCTTGTGGTTTTTCCCTTTTGCTCTGATTCTTCTTTCACAACATGGCTAATGTGGAAATACATTTCATATGATTGTACATGTATAACCTATATCAGACTGCATACTGTGTAGGGATGGGGGTGGAGAATTTAGAACTCAAAATCTTATAAAAGTGAATGCTGAAACCTAAAAATAAATTATTTTTTTAAACAGACACAAATTATATAATGGTTAAAAAAAAAACTTTTCTCAGAATTTCATATAACCCAGGAAAAGAATGTAAAAGGCACAACAGCTAATTTTTATGAAAAAAGATAAAAGTATAACAAGAAACTATATTCATGGTTCCTCCCATTGGCTATAATTCTCCTTTACAACATGACTAATGTGAAAATAATATGAATGTATATGTAGAGTCTATATCAGACTGCATGCTGTCTGGGGGTGGGGGAGAAAATTTGGAACTCAAAATCTTATGGAAGAGAATGCTGAAAACTAAAAATAATTTTTAAAAATTTAAAAAGAGAAAAAAAGAAGTTATCTTAACTGTAAGATCTAAGAGATTATTAAGGAAGTCAGTAAAGATGCTTTAAAGAGAATGAAAAGAACAATATCTACACTGTCTGTAACAATATAAATAAAGTCAATATGGTCAGGCAACAAAACTTGGTTCAACTACAACATTTAATTTAGTAGTGCCATACTGACTGTTAAGGAATCATTTCCTCCTCTGTATTAATAAATTGATATATCTTTCTGTGAACCTTGTAAGTAAGGGAGAATGCTTGGAGAATTGTTTGGAAATATCTGTTGTATTAAGACAATTGTTAACAATAAATATTAAAACAAATAAAACTACTTAAGAATCATGATACTGAAATTTCCCTCCTGGCCTAGTTCCAAAGGCACTACCTGTGATTTCATTGCAAGATGGAAGGAGGGGGAGGAGAAAGGAGAAGGAAAGAAAAAAGGATATGTCAGACACCGAGATAAGGGAAATTATAGTTTGTAAAAGAGTAGTATGGTGTTTATTAAAGTTTTTCAAGGAGCTTCATTTAAGCTAAAATGCATACTAGTCACAGTGGCAAATAACACAGCATGTAAGAGAAAATCCATTAAGAAAAATGTCAAAGAAAATGCTACCTCTTAAGTAGTTCCTTCTCAGAAGTAAGGGTTGCAATCTCTCCAGTATTTTGTTTCTGGGCTGGTATGTTTCCAGTACAAAAGCTTGGATTGCTCAACCAGTCTAAATCTACACATGAAGAAGGGAAAAAAAGACCAATAAAATTAGTTCAATATGTTCTAGAAAGAAGGAAATTCAACCAATCAGTCAATGACCTAATTCATTGCCAATGTTAGCAAACCATTCCAAATTGTCAAGGATAGCAAAAAAAGTTATGAAAAATTTTTATTTGGCAAAGGACAGGGTTTTGGCACACAAATATTTAAGACTACAAACTCCCTTATCTCATGAAGCTACATTGTAAGTCAACATCAATTCATTTCAGCAAACATTTAGTAAATGCTTATTATATACGAAGCACTATTCTAGTTGTTAAGGATAGACAAAAACCAAATAATCCCTGTCCTTAAGGAGTTTACAATCTACTTAGAATACAAGGTAATTTGAGGAAGGGGAAAGGATTAATAACTGTGGGGTTCAGGGAAAGCTTCATATAGGAAGTGGCACTTAAATCCAACCTGAAGAAAGAGGATCTTGAAAGACAGAAAAGAGGATAAAGTGCATTGCACTTTATGTGCTTAATAAATCTTAATAAATCAATCCTTCCTTCCTCCCTCCCTCCCTTTCTTCTTTCCTTTCTTCCTTCCTTCATGGAACAGGTGAATTGGATTAAGTGAGGGAGGGCTGTGCGAAGTCACCAGTCTCATTTTCTCCTCTGGAGCCACCTGGGTCCAGTGTCAAACTATAGAACAGGAGGTCTGGAAACAGCCTGGATGTAGTGGGAGACTTTGGTCTTTTTAAGCTAAAGTCTTTGACAGATGTTGTTGTAGCTGTTGTCCGCCTTTTGGCTTCAAAGAGGACCAAGACATCTATCAACTCTCTCAGAGAAAGGACAAACAACCTCTATGAGTAGAAAGAGGAGCTGCCCCCCTGGGGACCCAACTGGAACTGGCCTGGTGGTTGACACATCTTTTCTTTTCTTTCCCTGGGTACCATACCCTTACCTGCAGGTACTCTGGCCAAAGGAATATAAATTTTGATCACAGAAACCTTTTCTTTTTTTCCTCTAAAGGACCAAGCCTTAAACCCAAATCACTCAGGCTCTCATTGACTGACCAACAATAGGTCCCAGGCAAGCCCTACTTGGTCACAAGTTTGGGTCCGGATTAGCTCAGAGTGAATGTAAATAGTAATTGTTTAGATTTTCACCAGAAATCCTAAGGGTCTTCCCCTCCAAGACTGATTTCATTTTAATAGGTAAAAAGGCAATTCTCAACTTCATTTCTTACCTAGCCTGAATCACTGAAAGGGCTTTGCCTGAGTCAAACCTGTTAAAGACCTTAGCTTAAAAAGGCCAAGGTCTCCCACTGCATCAGAGCCATCTCCAGTCATCCTGATCTATAGCTAGCCTCTGGACCCAGATGGCTCCAGAGGACAAGGTGAGGCTGGTGGACTTTGCCCAGCCCTCTCTCACTTAAATCCAATTGCACATCCCGGCATCAACTCCCCAATGTCACCATCCTCTTTGAGCCACTAAAGTGATTTTCCTTAAGCACAGGTCCAATCATATCACTAAACTCCAGTAGCTTTCTATCACCTCCAGGATCAAATATTAAATCCTTTCTGGCATTCAAAGTCCTTCATAGCTTACCCTCCTACCTTTCCAGTCTTCTTGCCACCTTATTCTTCAACATGTATTTTTCAATCTAGCAACACTGGCCTTTTGGCTGTTCCACAAACAAGATACTCCATCTTTCAGTTCCAGACATTTTCTCTAACTGTCCCCCATCCCTGGAACACTCTCCCTCCTCAACTCTGCCTACTAACTTCTCTGGCTTTCCTTTAAGTCTCATCTCATCTGTTACAGAAAGACTATCCCAGCCCCTCTTAATTCCAGTGCCTTCTCTCTGTAAATATTTCCGATTTATCCTGTATATATCTGTATATATTTGTTGTCTCCCTCCTTAGATTGTGAACTCCTTGAGGGCAGGGCCTGTCTTTTGCCTCTTTTTGGTTCCCTGGCACTTAGTTCAGTAACTGGCATACAGCTGGTACTTAATAAAGCTTTATTGATTGGCTGTTTGATTCTTGTGAAAGAACTCATAATTTTATGAGGCAAAAAGCAGAGATGTGAGAGGGAGAAGTACCAGAAAACAGCCTGACACATCCTCTAGACTTTGGGAAAACACATTTCAAAGCATCCAGATGAAGGATAGGCAAGACCTAATTACCTACAATCCTATAGGAATAGGCCCAAGAAGTATGGGAAGCTTTCAAAAACAGCACTCTGAAAACACAAACAGAAATCATTACAGTGAGTAAGAAAAATGGCAGTGAGGTTCCACAGGGAACTCACTAGCCAACTGAGACTTTTAAAAAGTGTAAGATAAAAAACAAAAAAAGGAAAGGTAACAAAGAATCTCTACAAGAGGTGGATAGGCCTTTAAATATAGTGCGATAAGAGAGAAAATCCAAAATGAACCAAGGTTGGCAAATAATGCTAAAGCCAACAGAAATGGCTTTTAAAAAAAATCCCTTTGAGGAAAGAGGAAAATCAAAGAAAGTACAGGATTCCCACCTAACACAGATGGTCACAGGAATAACAGAGGAGAGGGAAAAGACAGAACTACTTAAGTTTTAGTTTGCTCGTTTTGTCTCCCCAGGAGGATGATATTTTGAACTAAGAAGAAAGAAAAAAGGTTCAGAGGGAATCAAGATCACGGTAATCAAGAGATGGTAAGAGAACTTGCTGCCTGGATAAGTTCAAGTCAACAAAGCTAGACTACATTCTAGGGCACTGAAAGAACTGACATATGTGTCTGGTGAGCCGGGGTTATGATCTGTGATCAGTAAGGAACAGGGGAGGAATCACAAGATTGGAGGTGGGCAAATGTTTCCCCAGTTTCCAAAACATATTAAAAGGTACAGGTCTGTAAAAAACCAGGTCCCAACAAGCTGGACTTCTTGAAGGCAGCTAAAGAGCAAAGTAGATAGGATGCAGATTTTGAAGTCAGTAAGACATAATTTCATCCAGGCTGACATTTACTAGCTGTGTGACCCTTGGAGATTCATTTGACCTCTCAAAGCTTCAGTTTTCTCATCTATAAAAAGAGGATAATAAGAGCACCTATTAAACAAGGCTTTTGTGAAAACTGAGTGTAATAACATGTGAAACATTTGCAAACTTTAAAGCACTACATAAATGACTGTTGTTATCCTATTCCTGGAAAAATCCTCAAATATATTATTAAAGGAACAGTTTATGAGCATTTAGAAAGGGAAATGGTAATCACTAAAAGTTAGAATAGGGCAGCTACATGGTGTACTGGATAAAGTGCTGGGCCTGAGATCGGAAGACCTAAGTTCAAATCCAACCTCAAAAACTTACTAGCTTTGTAAGTCACTTAAACCTGTTTGCCTCAGTTTCCTCATCTGTAAAATGAGATGTAAAAGGAAACAGCAAATCACTCCAGTATCTTTGTCAAGAAAACTCCAAATGAGTCACAAAGAGTTGGACATAACTGAAATGACTGAAAAGACTGAACAATAACAACAGAATTAGAATGGCTTCATCTATAATAGGTCATGTCAAACTAACCACATATCCTTTGTTGACAAGCTTACTACAGTGGCAGATCCAGAATGCAGTCAACATCTACATTCAAGTGAGACATCTAACAAATTCTTTGATGCTCCCTTCTCTATAAGACAGAGAAAGTTGGCTATGCATATAATTAGTTTCAGGAATGCTTGAATGATTGGTTCTGAAGAGTAGCCATGTCAGGAAGGTGTCAGATTGGAGGAAGTCCCTAGTAGTCAGTGTATCCCCAAGGGTATAGATCTTGATTGCATGCTGTTCTATTTATTTATAGCTTGGATGGAAGCATAGATGGTATGCTTGTCAATTTTCAGTGATATGAAGCTAGTAAGGATAGTTAACTCACTGGATGACAGAATGAAAAATAATCTCAACAGGCTAGAATGACGGGCTAAACCTAGTAAGATAAAATTGAATAGGACTATCACAGGTCCAGGTATACATGCAAAATTCTACATTTAGACTGAAAAAATCAACTTCACAAATACATGATGAGGGAGACAGGACAAAATAACAGTTCCTATGGAAAAGAACTGAGGACTACAAAGAACTACAAATTCAAAACGGATCGACAACGTGACACAGCAACAACAAATCTAATGTTATTCAAGACTGCATTAAGAGAAGCATGGTGTCTGGAACAAAGCACGTAATAGTTTCACTCTACTTTGTCCAGGTCAGACCACATCTAGAATACTATAATCAGCTCTAGGCATCACATTTTAAGAAGACTTTAGAAAAGCCAGAGCTTTTTTGTTTTGTTTTTTTTCCAGAGGACAATATGAGGACAAGGAGGACATTAAATACCATACCACATGCAGGTGAATGGAAAGAACTAGTGATGTTTAGCCATAAGAAAAGGTTTAGAAGGGATATGGAAGCCATAAAACTTTTTCCTGTTGACCCCAAAGGACAATAAAAAGTTTGCTGTCAATTTGTGCTTAGCCATGTACTGTTTGACATTATCAATGACTTGGAACACAGGTATAGATGGCATGGCATGCTTATTAAATATGAAATGGCACAGAGAGAAAGCTAACACACTAAATTACAGGATCCAAAAAGATCTTGACAGTTTAAATCATTGGGCGGAATCCAAGCTGATGGAATTTATTAGTGATAAATGCAAAGTCTTACGCTTGGATTAAAAAAAAACAACTTTATAAAGACAAGATGGAAAAGGCAAAGTTAGCTAGTAGATCATCTGAAAAAACAAAACCACAGGGATTTTCATGTGCTACAAGTCCAACACAAGGCAACAATGTGAAATGGTAAAGAAAACATCTCATGGGATCCTAGGCTAAATGAAGGCAGTGTCTAAAGCCAAGGCAAGGATAGTCCTGATATACTCTGCCTGGTCAGAAGGCATCTGCAGGATTACGTTCAGTCCTCATCACTACACATTTGGAAGGACAGTGATAAGCTGGAGCACATACAGAAGGCAATAAGAATGGTACACAATCCTTAGATTATGACATATGAGGTTGGCTAAGGCCAGATGACAATCAGAGGTATCCCCAAGAGGAATGGGCTATTTCAGGATACAGTGGACTTCCCTTAATTGGGAGTCTTCAAGCAAGGACTAGGTGACTACCTGATAAGTATGTTTAATTAAATTCAAGAAGTATTTAACAAAGTAAGCCTTATAGACCAGATTCTGGACCCGTGGCTAGGCATACAAAGATACCTCAAGTAGCTTACATGCTTACCACAGAGAGAATTCATATTTATATTCAGGTTGGACTAGATGGTTTCTGAAGTTATATCCAATTCCTAGATTCTACAATGTGATGATTAACAAAAAATACACAGGAAGTATCATTCCCTTGGTTTTATTTTCATGTTATCCTTGCAGAGATGATTGTTTTTAATCAAAGCTCTGGCTTTTACACTGATATCTTGATGAATCTGGCCCACCATTTCAACCTGTCAAGCAGAATCCTATTTAAATTTCTGTTATTTAACATAATATCTATCACTTCCATTTTGTATTCACAAATTTGATAGACATGTCTCTGGTGTCTTCATTGAAGTCACTGACAAAAGTGTTGAACAGGACAAAGATGACAAAAGGGTCCTAGGACATGCCATTAGATACTATACTCAAGATATAATACTCTATCAGTTAGGAATTGGGCTGGTCCTTGAAAGAAGAGTAGATTTTATGTAATCAAAGTGGGGGAGAGAGGAGAAAGCACAGTCCAGGCCAAAGTAAAGATGTTAACAAAGGCATAAAGGTGGAAATACCCCATGGCATGTCAGAGAAAACAAGTCCCTTTGTTTGGAGCATACAGACAAGCATTATGTTATAGGTGAGGGAGACACTAATTAACACTTGGAGAAGTCAGAGAAGATAATGTGAAAAAGGTAGTATCTGAGCTGAACCTTGAAGAATGGATAGGATTTTCATAAGTGGGAATGAGCGTTTCTGGCCAGTAAGAGGGAAGAAATGACACAGGCAAAGGTTTGGAAATATTATGGGGTAGGTGAATAACCAGCATCATTCAGATGAATGATTCATAATGGGAAGCAGTAGGGGGCTAAGGCTGGAAATGCAGACTGAGCTAGATTGTCAAGGGTTTCCTTGAAGGCCAAACTATAGTCTTGCTCCTCCTGGTAATCAGAAACCACTCAGTATGTAACATGATAACTGCAGCGTTTTAGGAAGATTAATTTGGTTATAAAATACACACAGACCCACAAAAGAATGGCTGAGTTGTAATTAAAAGTTCTACATTTTTCTTCTCAACTCAAAATAAGAAGAAAGAAGTGCTAAAGTAGTTATAGAAATAGGTTCACGGGGTGAAAATGTTTAAATCCTGCCTCGCCCTTAGTACAAAGACATCACCAGCCATGCTCTGCAGGTGCATGAGGCCTAACCAAATTCCGGCAGCAGGGTAGCAATCATTTTAATAAGCTCTGCCTCTTTAGTTCCCAGTACTTCTCACACCATCATGAAATCCCACTGTTATTTTTTATTTATTCTTTTATGATTCAAAAACTTTAATTTATTTAACCTGTATCTACAACGCTGCTTTTTCTTAGTAGGGGCACATGGGCACAACACAATTGTTGGATATAAGGATATTCAAATTGGTGCTCCCTGCTAACAGAACCAAACAATGTACATACAGTACATGGGCCTTTGGCACAGAGAAAAGAGACCCAAATGAACAAAGTTCACAATGCTAGATTGGGCTAATATTCATTGAAGGTCTTCTGTGTGTAGGATTAGAAATAAAGGTATGGCCCCACAGACTCAAGGTGCATTTAAAATCATTGGGCACAAATGTTAGACAGAATTTTTCAGCAGAATTTCTTGTAGTCTTTCTAAGTCATTCCCAGGCCCAATGCCTTCCCCCCACCTTTTTTTTTTTTTCTGAAGTGGCCCCCAGTCCCTGTGGTTTAACACCTGGGAAGGTGAATCTGAAAAACGCTTCTGTTGCTTAGTACCTACTTATTCTCACCAGGTCACAGTCATTATTTCCCCAACAACTTCCTCAGTCAGGCACTAGAGCAAAGGGGAGAAAGGATAAAGAGGTAACAAAACCAACACACAGACCTGAAAAGCCTGGTTTTATGAAAGTGTTCCTAATAATGGAGATGAAGAAGATAAAATTAAGAGAAAGGCACAAGTTAAAACAAGATAAAGTCTAATTCTTTTCCAGAGTTTTTCAAAAGGCACAAGCAAAGCTTTCAGGATGCAATTAAGGCTTTGCCATATGGGACCATGAGAGAAATAGTTTGTGAAGAAGTTAGACTAGGGTCATTGGAGCTACAACTTTTGGGTTTTAACTCATCAATGACTTGCTCTGTGCACTTCAAAAAAGTGAAATAACCTCCTGGTGCTTCAGAGTCACTTTAAAAGCAGTTATATTTTTCATTGTTATACTCCCTTATCTTTCTAAGCTAGTATAGAAATAGATATTTAATGCAATTCGAAGCATACTTTTTTAACTTTATTTTTCTTGGCTTTGTGTTTTCTTCTGCATGGCTAATATGACTTACATGAATTCACATGTATTAATATTATTTGCCTTTTCAAGGGGTGGGGGAGAGGCAAGAGGGAGGGAATTTAGAATTCAAAATTTTGAAATATGAATGTTAAAAAAATTGTGGGAAATATTTAACAAATATTTTTGTAATTTAAAAAAATGAAGAGTTAAGATCCTAAAATGTCAGAGCTGAAAAGAACCATTAAAGACTATCTCCAGTACAACCCAGTTCACTTTTATAACCTAGAGGTGAAGGGAAATGACTTACTTCAAGTTATACTGCAATTAAGGACAAAGCCCAAACTGATTCCAGGAACCACAGTCACACTCTCAAAAGTGCCTTGAGATCTTCAAATGAAAGGCATTGTACAAGTGTAACCTTGCTTATTTTATTCACTCATTCAATAACCATTTATTAAGTGCTTACTATGTATTAAACAAAGACAAAAAAAAGTTATTTTCAAGCAGTTTACATTCTACTGGGGGGAGGAAGGCATACAATATGGCACACAGTTAAAATACAAAATACATATAAGGAATATATAAAGCAACATGGGGGATTGGGGGAGAATCCAGTAGGAGGTGGCATTTGAGCTGAGTTTTGAATGATGTAAAGAGTTGTAAAAGATGGAGGTGAAGAGGAAGCATATTCCAAGTATTAGGAATAGTTTATATATGAAGCCATGGGGGGAGAGGGGAAGGCGAAGGGAGAGGGAGAAGGAGAAAGAGAAAGAAAGAGACAGAGAGGGAGAGAGAGAGAAAATGTGGCCTATACATAGAGCAAGTAGGCCAATTTTCCCAGAAGACAGAATTCATGATAGAAAGAAATAAATCTGAAAAGGACAGCTGGAAACAGACTGTGAAAGGTTTAAAATGCCAAATAGAGAGGTCTGTATTTTACTCCAGAGGCAAGAGAAAGAGACTGGAGCTTCTTGATCACTGTCAGGCCTGTACTTTATGACTCTCTATTTGGTAGCTATATGAAAAATAAATTGGAGAGGGAAGAGGCTGGAGGCAGGGAGAGCAATTAAAAGCCCATTGCAGTAGGGTAGGTGGGGACTGGTGAGAAGCTAATCTAAGGTGGTGGTCACAAGTGGAAGGATGTGGAAAAATATCATGGAAATAGACTGAAAAAGATCTGGCAAATGATTAGACAAGAGGATTGAAGGACTAGGAAGTGTGGAGAATAACTCATGCTAAGAACCTGGGTGGCTGGAAGGATGGTGGTTCCCTCAACAAAGAAAGGGAAATTGGAAGAAAAGAAGGTTTAGGAGTAAAGATAATGAGTTCTGTTTAGGACATACTGAGTTTGAGATCCTTATAGTACATCCAGTTAGAGGCATCTAATTAATAGGTGATGCAAGACTGGAGGTCAGTTGAGAGATTAGAGTCAACTGTATACCGATAATAGCAGAAGGCAGAACCCATGGGAAAGTCTCCACTGAATGTTTTTTATTCCTAACCTTACTGTTAATTTAATTTTTCATGATCACTTCAATTCTAATGGAAGCCTGGAAGATGTTATTTGAAATTAAGAGATGCCTCACTGAAATCAGATGACAGAATCCTCTTTTGTAATTATGTCTTCACATCATTTTCAAGTATACAAATGAAATAAAATATCTATTTAGATAGTTGTGCAAATACTGAGCAGGATGTTACATATTAATCAAAAAGCCCACTGGGATACCAGATGTCTAAATAACGGCTTAGAAGTAGGAATCTGACTGGCTGGCAAATATTCTTACCCTGTAGGCAAAATGAATGGACAGGCTAAAACTTGCTAGGCAATTAACACTCTTTCATATTATTTTACCACACACATTCAGGGAAAAAAACGGGGTAGAAACAACACATGGGAAACTACTTCTGCCCTTCTGCCTAACAAAGAACAAGCAGGTATCTAGAAAAATTAAAGCTTAAGGCATGCCTCTCACTTTGTATTTCTAATGTAATTTTACAGGAAATAATACAGTGACTCATTACCTGAATGAATACTTTAACTCTGAAATACTTTTGTCAAGTCTTTATTATGTAACTAAACTCTCCCAATTCAATTACAATGTGGACAGATGGAAGAATTACCATGAACAGTTTAAAATTTAAAAGCGAATCTTGAACTAAGCTTTGCTAAAAAAAAAAAAAAACAAAAAAACCAACTAAGAACTTTTGAATTCATACACCATTGTTATTAAAGAATATTAGTTTAGATTTTTTTAACTTATTTGTTGGCTGATAGGTAAGCCATATCTGAAGATAAAAACAAACAAATATTAAGGGATGAAGGTGATATATAATTTAATTAATTAATTAATTAATAAGGAAAGCGCTCCTAGATCTCCAACTCTTGACAAAGGATCACAGGGCAAACTATGCTTACAAATAACCTAAATAAGCGCAGAAAAGATCAAAATATAAGAAAAATCAATAAGATTAATGACTTTATATAGCATCTTATGGTTTATAAAAGGTTTTCCTCACAACCCTAGGAGGTATGTCATACATATTTGCATTTGACAGAGATAAAATCTAAGGTTCAGAAAAGTCAAGTGTCTTGTCCAAGGTCACACAGCTGACAGAGAGGAAACCGAAATTCTAATCTCCGGAATTTGGCAAAGCCCAGGATTTTTCCTACCACACTACATTGCCTATGAATTACAAATACAAAAACAAGAAGTCAACATTGTAGGGAGGTAATGATCTTATGATCTTAATGAATTTTGCTTGGCATACCAAAGCAGATTTCAGAAAGAAGTCAACAAAAATGTAACCACCTTAAAATCTGAATAGCTCACATTTACATCACACTTTATAGTAACAAAGCATTTTATATACTTTGTCTCATGTTTCTCAAACTGATCAGTGAGGCGGGATGGATATTTTTTATTTCATTTCCACCCCAATTTGAGGTGTAGGGAAAGTAAGGCTCAGAGAGGTTAATAGACTCGCCCAAGGCCACAGAGCTATTAAATCGTGGAACAGAGACTTAAATATCTGAACTCCCAGTACCAGACTCTTCCAATTTGTCCCATTTGAATGATGATCAAGCACAAGACTAAAGATTTTTGTTTTCTGGTTTCATAGTGAGCTACAGGTTAGAATCCCACTTCTGATACAATTGCTCTTAAAGAGAGTGTGGTAAAGTGAAATGAGAATCAGGAGACCTTGGGCAAATCACTTGAAACAGAGGTTTAGCTGTTTAATCTACAGAAATACATTTACCAACATATAAACGATTTACTTCACAAACTTCTTTGGAGGATCAAGTAAAAGTATGCAAATGTGAATTGCAATTGGTATTAAGAAGACTGTTCAGTGATCCAACAATTCTGGAGAGCAGTTTGGAACTATGCTAGGTTTATATTCCAAAAAGATCCCCCCAAAAACAAAAAAATATTTATAGCAGCTCTTTTTGTGGGGATAAAGAATTGGAAATTAAGGGGATACCCATCAACTGGGGAATGAATGAATAAACTGTGGCATATGAATGGGATGGAATATTATTGTGCTCTAAGATATGATGAGTAAGTCTGACAGCAGATTTAAGAAAAACCTGGGAAGACTTACATGAACTGATGTAAAGTGAAGGGAGCAAAACCAGATTAAAACACAGTAACATTGTGTGATACTAAAATATGAATGATTTAGCCATTCTCCACAATACAAAGAAAATGCTATTTACATCCAGAGAAAGAACTGATGGAGTCTGAATACAGATTAAAGCATACTATTTTCACTTTATTTTTTTCATGGATTTTTTTCCTTTTGGTCTTTTTTTTCTTTCACAACATGACTAATATGGAAATATGTTTTACAGGACTGCATATATATAACCTATATCAAATTGCTTTCTGTCTTAGGGAGGGGACAAGTGAGGGAAGGAGGGAAAAAATTGGGAATTCAAAAAAAATTTTTTTTAATGAGGGGCAGTTAGGTGGTGCAGTGTAAAGAGTACCAGCCCTGGATTCAGGAGGACCTGAGTTCAAATCCAGCCTCAGATACTTATCAGTTGTGTGATCCCCTGGGCAAGTCACTTAACCCTGAATGCCTCCAAAAAAAAAAAAAAATGAATGTTAAAATTTGTTTTTACATGTAATTGGAAACATTAAAATACTATTTAAAAATACCTATACTAGGCAAGGGGGAGGGAAAATTTGTTCAGAATATAGTACAAAGGTATAGAACATATAAAGGAGCACTGATTATATCAGGTCAAAGAGTTACAATGATGTAGGAGGCAATACAGTGAACTGGGACCAATGAAAACTAGTTTTGGCTTTGCTCTGTGATGCTGAGCCAATCATTTTATCCTTAGTTTCCTTGTAGGTAATATAACAATATTGGACTAGATAGTTTTAAGTACCCTCACAGTTCAATTCAACAAATATTTATCAATCACCTTCTCTGCAGTTTGGAGAGATACAAAGATTAAATATTTGTACTATCTACCTCACAAAAGTTGTCAGGTTAGAATGAGATAAAGTGAAGCACTTTGTAGAGAATAAACCTTTAAATATGAACTACTACTTATTACTACTACTACTACTACTACTACTACTACTACTAATATAAGAGGAAACATAAACTTCAAGTTCACAGTTAACTTTCTAAGGCTTTAAGCTACAGAACAATTGAGGATCAACATAGGTATTTCCTCACCAAAAGTTCCCTATGTCAAAGAAATCACAGATAAGGACAAAAAGAGGGGGAAAAATTATTACAATATAGTCCCTAATCACAGAATTTGCAATTTAATGGATAATGCAGCACAAACACAAATAAGTATGATTCAAGATAAGTGAGATAAATGCACAAGAGATATTTAATATTTTTTTCTCCATAAAAGTTCTGAGCACAACTGTACCACTTACCAGCTTTGTACCTTGGATAAGTCACTTAATCTGAGTCTTAATGTTTTCATTTGTAAAATGGGGATAATACTTGCTTCCAAAGGCTGTTGTGAGGAAAGTACTTAGTAGACCATTAAAGCACTACAGAAATGTGAATTATTAATAAGTGGAAATATAAGCACTAATCTATTTTTACCATTATTGAGGTCTAAACTCTTACCATCATCGTTTATTCTTAATAGAAATAAAAACATACACTTAATCCTCTCTTCGAATTTTGGCTTTTCACATCCCAACTTTCTAAAGACTCTGGTTTCATCCTACCTTCTCTTTACTATTACTTCCATCTTTCACCCAATTCTGTCAGAACTTCATTTGCTAGACAATTCAAGAAAATCCTCTTGTTTTTTTGATTTACAAAGGCAAAAAAGCTAATGTACATCCTTAATTCAACTGAACATGGTAATATGATAAGTACAGGAGCACAGAAGTTTAAATATACATACATAGGTTAAGTATAATGAAATGCAGAAAGCAATGAAGGCAAAAGAGCTGTCCAAGCAAATGGTTCTAGAAAAGTCTAAACTGGAGGGAATACTGTCATTTGGGGAAAGAGTTTTCAGTGTGGTCCTTGGGGTGGTCCCAGAGACCCTTTCAGAAAGTATACAAGGTCAAAATTATTCTCAAAATAATCCTAAGTGGTTATCTATTAAAATAGAATTCAGTGGTCTTTCCATTATGACAGACGGTGAAGAGATTCGTAAAAATATGCAGGACAATGGCACTCTTCTCACTAAACTTTGTTTTGGAAAATGCAAATCTTTTTTTTGGTCATCTTATATATTTTTTGTCTTAAAATGTTATATTAATATGTAATGTGGTTACTGTTGTCATTTTAAATGAATTATGTATTTTTAAAAATCTATCAGTTTTCATTTTTAATATAGTAAATATTGATCACTCTAACTCATATAAATAAAATTTCCTTTGGTTCTTAGAAATTTCTAAAAGTCTAAAGAAGAATTTTTTTTTAAGAATGTAAGGAGGGGCAGCTAGGTGGTGAAGTGAATAGAACACTGGCCCTGGGGTCAGGAGGACCTGAGTTCAAATCCAACCTCACATACACTTAACTAGCTGTATGACCTTGGGCAAGTTACTTAACCCCAATTGCCCTGCCTTCCCCCCTCCCCCCCAAAAAAGAGTGTAAGGAAAGAAGAGGGTCTTGAGACTTAAAAGTTTGAGAACCACTGATCTGGAGAAAATCTGTTTTGTCTTTTACCAAGACAATCAACAAGCATTTATTAAGCACCCACTGTGTGCTAGGTCCTGGGAACACAAATAAAAGTAACCACGCCCCCTGCCCCCCACACTCTAAGTGTACTCTTAACATTAAAAGCTAAAAGGACCCTGTCTTTGGTAGTCGTAGTAACAGTAAGCAAAATATAGTAGGCAAAAACAGCGAAGCCCCCGCGCCCCCACGTCTGGGGCATCCACCATCCACATGCCGACCTCCCCCAACTCTTCCATCAGCCACCCCCTATATCCCAGCTATTAGGGACACACTCCCTCTGCCTTCCCACCAAGCCCCCGCAGAACCCCAGGGAGAGCCTCGGCGCCTTTCCCAGAAGGCTTTGCTCCGCCGCGGGGCATGTCGGGAGAATCGAACAAAACTAGGCACCCCGAGACCTGTGGCCCCGGGCTGGGCGAGCGATGATGCCCTCCACCCCACCCAAACCCTCGGCCTGCTCAAGCCCTTACCCCTCCTTGAGCTACCACCAGCAGAGGACTCAGGGGTAGCACTAACGCCAGCGAAAGCTGGGAACAGGGCCATGGTTCCGGTCCAGGGCCGCCGGCCCCGCCTCCGTAACACACAAGAAAGGGAAACGCCAGGTGTCAAGCAGTGAACATGCGTCGGCTCGGGCGCGGAGCATTGTGGGAAATGTAGTCTCTTGGCTCTGTGTCTAAGCGAGGCGGGTGTTTTATAGGGTAGTACGTCCTAGATTTCAAGTGGCGAGGGTCTTCCAGGCCACCCAGACCTACCTCGTTTTACAGTATCTTCAAAACGAGGCCCAAAGAATAACTTGCCTAAGGTCACACAAGTCAAATCAAAAAGCACTGCTTAGATTTTTGTGTTTGATCCTTAAGGTTACAGCGAGGCCCAGAAGGAGATGGATGAATGAGGACACGACATGGTCAGACCTGCATTAACTTGACCCTGAGTGGAGGATGGACAGGGATTGAGAGGGAGGGACCGCGCGCAGACACTCGGAGAGGCTGGGATGGGACCGAGGTCATGTCAGCGTCTCGGGAAAGACTCAGGGAATCCAAATTAACATGCGTATTAAACAACAGGGTTCTGTCTCTGTGTTTAATGCTCGCTGATACACGAGGAAAAATCAGCGATGCTGTTTGTCACGATGGAAGACCTGTTATGTACATGCATCTTTGATTTTTCTATCACCACGTCCTTTTGGTTGCCAAGGCTCGTTAATTCCAGTTCTGCAATATTTCTGCGTCCATCCTTTTTCAATCCACTCATACAGCTACAGCCTTACTTCATCTCTCACCTGGACTATTGTAATAGCAGGTTTTCCTGTCTGCTTTCTCCCCCCTCTCCAGTCTATACATAACTTCCAGCTCTATATTAGCAGGGATAGCTTTTTTTTACGCTGAGCCCAATTTTGCTGGATATAGGTCTTATCCCCTTAGTTATCCTTTTATCTCAAGACTCTGCACAGACCAGAAGATGGGGTCTTCACTTGGGTTGGTGTCCTTGGTTTTTTTCTCATATTTTGATAACTCTACTTCAATTTAACTGGTTTTCTTTTTTTTTTTTAATTAAACAAATGCTTTATTAACTTCTGGTTTACATCATTCATTTCCACCAGATTATGAGTTACATTTTTCCCCCCATTTTTTCCCTACCCACCACCCCCGAATAGCAGTCCCACTAGATATCCCCTCATCCAATCTGCTCTCTCCCATATCTTTTCCCATACCCACTTCGACTTTGCCATTAGGGCAAGGTGAATCTCTGAGCCCCACTGCCTGGACATCTTATGAAACATTTAATTTTAAAACTTCGATTTTCAGATCCATTCCCTTTCTCCCTTGTCACCCACTCCCTCTGAGAAGATAAGCAATTCAGTATGTGTTGTACATGTATATCTATGCAAAACATTACCATAGTAGATATATTGTAAAAGACTGCTTATATTTCCCTCCCACCTGTCTCACCTCCCACCTGGTCCATTCCCTACTTTGATCCTGTCCCTCTTTGATAGTGGGTACTTCTAACCTCCCCTCTCCCCAGAATGCCCTCCCCTCCATCATCCCCCTCTCATCCCCCTTTCCCCTACTCAGGAGAGTGAGTGAGGGTAAGATATTCCATTTAGTATGTATGTGATTCTCTCCTTGAGCCAACTTCAATGAGAATATGCTTTTGCCTTTTGCCTTCCTGTTCTTCCCCTCCCCTGCAACTACTTCCCCTTGCCTCTTCTACATGAGATAGTTTGCCCTACCCTGTCTCTCTCCATCTCCTCTTGCCACTTTCCTCTCACCTCTTGACTTCACCCCTTAAGAATCATCCCTTCCTTGGGGCAGCTAGGTGGCACAGCAAGCAGAGAGCCAGCCCTGGAGCCAGAAGGACCCGAGCCGGGATCCTGCCCCAGACACCCAACACACAAACAAAAACCCAGCCACGTGAACCTGGGCAAGTCACCCAACCCCAATTGCCCTTCAAAATAATAATAATAATAATAATCACCCCTTCCCATCAAATTCAACCTGTGCCCTCTATCCATGTATACCTGTGAACATATGCCATGTACCCTTCTTCAATTATTTCCATAATGAGAAAGGTTTCATCAAACACAGCTATTGTTTTTCCATGTAGGACTGTAAATAGTCCAACTTTGATAAGTTCCTTTTGATTTCTTTTCCTTGATTACCTTCTCCAGCATCTCTTGCTTCTTGTGTCTGAATGTCAAATTTTCTATTCAACTCTGGTTTTTTCATCAAGAATGCTTGAAAGTCCTCTATTCCACTGAATGACCATATTTTCCCCTGAAACAAGATACTCAGTTTTGCTGGGTAGGTGACCCTTGGGTTCATTCCCAGCTCTTTTGCCCTCTGGAATATCATATTCCATGCCCTTCTATCCCTCAATGTAGAAGCTGCCAGGTCCTGTGCCATTCTGATTGTGTTTCCACAATATTGAAATTGTTTCTTCCTGGCTGCTTGTAGTATTTTCTCCTTGATCTGGGGATTCTGGAACCTGGCTATAATATTCCTGGGAGTTTTCTTTTGGGGATCTTTTTCAGGAGGTGATCTGTGGATTCTTTCAACCTCTATTTTGCCCTCTGGGTCTAAAACATCAGGGCAACTTTCCTTGAGAATTTCTTGAAGGATGATTTCTAGGTTCTTTCTTTGATCATGGCTTTCAGGTAGTCCAATAATTTTTAAATTATCTCTCCTGGATCTATTTTCCAGGTCAGTGGTTTTTCCCATGAGATATTTCACATTGCCTTCTATTCTTTCATTTGTTTGAATCTGCTTAACAGCATCTTGATTTCTCATTAAGTCATTAGCTTCCATTTGCTCCAGTCTAACTCTGAAGGAATGAATCTCCTCAGTGAACTTTTGAGATTCTTTTTCCATCTGGCAAATTCGACTTTTTAAGGCAGTCTTCTCCTTTGGCTTTTTGGGCCTTTTTTGACAGTTAGGTTAGTCTATTTTTAAGGTGTTATTTTCTTCAGTATTTTTTGGGTCTCCTTTCACAGTCTGTTGACTTGTTTTTCATGATTTTCTTGCATCCTTCTCATTTCTCTTCCCAATTTTTCTTCCACTTCTCTTACTTGATTTTCAAAATCCTTCTTGAGTTCTCCATGGCTTGTAACCAGTTCATATTTTTTTGTAGGCTTTTGATGCAGGAGTTCTGACTTCCTCCTGTCTTCCTCCTGCTCTATGTCTATGCTCTAGTCTATTTTTTAAGGTGTTATTTTCCTCAGTCAGGCTGTTGACTGTCATTTCATACTTTTCTTGCATCTTTTTCATTTCTCTTCCCAATTTTCCCCCACTTCTCTTATCTGCTTCTTAAGGTCCTCTATGGCCTGTAGCCAGCTTGTATTTTTCATTTGGGGCTTTTGGTGCAGGAGTTCTGACCTCACGGTCCTCCTCCATGCTTTGAGCCTCTTTGCCCCTAAAATAGGAGTCCAATGTTGAACTTTTCTGTTTATTTTGTTTCATTTGCCTAGGCATATTGCCACTTAATTACTTGATTTTTGGGTTTGTTGCCACAGTAGGACTCTGCTACCAGACAGGGGAGCTTCCGCCCAAACGTGGGGTCTTCACAACTTCCGCCAGTTGGGTGGCCTCTGTAAAGCCTTCACCCACTCTGGCAAGTTGGATACCCACCCCAAACTTCCCCCCAGACCACGATCCAGATCCAGGCAGTTTAAAGCAAAAGCGATTAACCCCCAGACTGATTGCTGGATCTTCCTACAGTTCACAGACCAGGAGCTAGAGCCACTACTGACACTGCAAAATGGCTTCTGTGCAGCTGTTTCTTCAGCAGCTTTTTGCCCCCAGGGGAGGAAGCCACGTGTTCCCCAAATACTGGTCCCAAAGTCCATAGGGCACTAACCTCTCACTTTGTCCTAGGCATATCTGTGCTGATAAATCTGGAAGCGCCACAATTGCTGGTGTTCTGGGGTTCCACCAACTGACTGAAGGCCCAGCCGCCCTGGGGCTAAAACCGCGGATCTGGGCTCGGAGGGCTGTGCTGTCAGTTCCCAGCGTGCTGTGCTGCCTGCTCTCAGAGCTCTGCGCTGGCCGCTCCCTGCAGGGCTGCTGGGCTGTCCTCAGCAGGAGGTTAGCTTCTCTGTGCCGTTCTGTGCGTGCTGTGGCTCCAGAAGTTGTTCAGACCTCCCTTTCACATTGTTTGAAATTTGTGTGGGGCAGAGCACATTGGAAATGCTGTTTCTACTCCGCCATCTTGGCTCCGCCCCACTGGTTTTCTTTTTAATCCTATGTATGGTATGATCTTGTGTATTTAAAAACTCTATTAGGAGAAGGCTTGGTCCACAGACTTCACCTGACTTCCAAAGGTCTCCATGACCCAAAAAAGGATAAGGATCTCCTTACTAGATTATAATAAACATACCTGAATTGAATATGTAATAACAGCCTACCCACCTTTTAGGTACTGAGATCAAATCTTCCTTGTCTGAGAAGATTTTCCCAGTCCCAAATATTCTCTTCCTTTGGCACTGGCACTTATCTTATAGTTGTAGTATTAATTATCCTTTTATGTCAACGTTATCAACAAATGTTTATCAAGTATTTCCCATGTGCAGAAGCTAAGTGCCAAATGAGTAGGGAAAAGAGGTGTTATAGGAGTATAGAAGATGAAGATATCATGGTGAAATGGAGTATTTAGGACTGGTTTCACTGAAAAGTTAGCCCTTGAGATAGACCTTGAAGAAAGAGGAGTAATTAGATAATTAAAAGAGGAGAGGGTATTCTACCCAGGAGAAAGATGTGAATAAATTCTCAGAAATATACATGGCATTTTCTCTGAGAGAAAATAAGTAAGCCAGTTTGCCCAAAGTAGAAAATTTAAGGGAAATGGGGATCATACTCCATGGACTGTCACATACAGTTATGCTGCCTGCTCCCAACAAACCGCATGTGCTGAGTCAAAATTGAAGGACTCTTACCCTTTGAGATGATGAAATAGTCTTCTTATTGGGGCCATATTCTTGCAACAGCAGTGGGTGAAGGGGTGTATCAGTTTTTAAAAGAGAAATAGCTTCTGGCTTGCTCACTTCTTTTCTGTCTCTGCAATACAGGACAAGTAGTTCTCTCTGAGTTTCCCATGAGGCAGGGGGAAGGAGAAGCTTGCTCTTTTCCCTATCTCAACAAAAATGGCACACTTCTAGCACATGGCAGCTAAATATAGGTTTACAGAGCCTGACACTACATCTCAGATCCTTTGTTTCTTCTTTTGTTTTGTGTTTTCTTCCCTGAGAATAGGTCACTGTATAGTCATCTGGAGGTGGACTCATTTAGTCTTGGAGGCAACCTTGTGAGTATGGGAGGTCAGAAATCCTCAGATTTGACTTGTAGCAAGAGGAGTTTCTGCACAGTTTCTCCACCAAAAGGGAGAGGAGCTCATCTCCTGGCCTAACATGTTAGAAGACATTGACCTGGATGGAGCTGTTTGAACAGTGCGAAACTGAGATTAAATGTGGAGATGCCAATTTAGCAGTTTCACAACCTGTTTATTTCTTGGCAGTTTAAAGTCTTTACTTCCCAGGAAAATACAAATATACTTCCCTTAGTGTTTACTGTTTTGATTCTCTAATCAATGCACATTTGAGTTTCTTGTGTTTAGCATTTCTTTTGGGTGGAGGAAATAAATAATTGTCACAAAAATTATTTAGAACACTTCCCTCATCCTCTTTTGGGAGACCTTAGATATGAGCCAAACTTAAGCTTTAAGAAACTTTTACAAGGTTTTGCAGAAGATAGTAAAGAGGTAAAGAGTGGGGGGAAAAGGGACCAAATATTTTTCATTAAACATTAAATTCCCCCAGGATTATAACTAGTCTTCACATGTGTGGGCCCAGAACAGAAGGGATTTTTATTGAAGGAGAGAACACAGCACTCCAGCCCCTTTGCTTCTCAATTGTTCTTATTATAAGGCAAATATTGTAGACGGAGATAAAGTTTATAAACAGTGGGTTCTTAATCTTATTTATGTCATGAACCCCTTTGGAAGTCTGGTGAAGTCTGTCGACCTCAAAATAATACTTTTAAATGGATGAAATGAAACATATAGCATTACAAAAAAAGCCAATTATATCAAAATATATGTGTGTGTGTTTAAAGTAGTTTCACGGTCCCCAAGTTAAGAATCCCTATAACAGGGGCAGCTAGGTGGCACAGTGAATAGAGCACTGGCCCCAGAGTCAGGAAGACCTGAGTTCAAATCCAGTCTAAAACACTTGAAAATAGCTTTGTGGCCTTGGGCAGGTCACTTAACCCCAATTGCCTTGCCCTTCCCCCCTCAAAAAAAAAAAAGAATCCCTAGAATATAGAGGGTAGTTGGAGCCAAATTATGTATTGCTTTGAATGTGTGCCTAAGGAATTAAAGTCCAGGTAACAGAAAGCCCTTGAAGATTACTGAGCAAAGGACAGCATCGGCAAACCATTTTTTTTGTAAGATAAATCTGGCATTTTTTCCATTTTTTCCATAAATTGGCTTGGAGGAGATAGATTAGAATAGATAGGTCAATTGGGAAACATTTTTGAACTCCTTGGGGGCAGCAACCATGTCTTGGTTTTTATCTTCTTGGGAGTTTTGCACATAGTGGGAGCTTAATAAATAGTTACTGAATTTGTGGGGGTTGGGAAATGGAAGAATCAAGATAACTCTAAGGCTGCAAGCTTGAATGAATGGGAAAGTGGTGATTCCATGAGGAGAGACAGAAAAGTTGAGAAGGTAAGAAAATCTGTGAGAAAAGATTATGAGTTAAGCTTTAAATATATTGTTTCAAGAACATCCACAGAAATACCTAGCAACAAGTTAAAGATGCAGACGGGAGTGGTGGGGCATGACCGCTTAGACTGTAGTCACCTGAGTAAAATAACTGAAGCAATAAGAGATAATGAAATCTCTGAGGGAGAGAGCATAAAGAGAAGAGGAGAGCCCTGAGCGTTTATAAGATGGTGTAAGAAGCAGAGTCAATGATGGAGAAAAAGGATGCGCTAGAGAGGTAATGGATGGGTGGAAGATGAGTGAGGACAGAAAACTTCACAAAAGCTGCCTGGAAAGGTAATGAGATCTCCACCACTGGAGGTTTTCAAGAGAAGGCTAGATTGGATTTCATTCAGTAAACATTTATTGAGTACCTTCTATCTTCAAGGCACCAAGCTATTTAATGTGAACACAAAACTATGCCCTCGAGGTACATAAGCTATTGGGTGTTTGTAACATTAACTCGGGTAAGTAACTAAAGATGTAAATATGGAGTAATCTTAAGAGGGAGAGAGGATGTTAATAACTAGTGGGATCAGGAAAGTCTTCTTGTAAAGGGGTGCTATTTGAACCAAAACAAGGGATTCTGTGAAGATGAGGTGAGGAGGGAGTACATTCCAAACCTGGGGGACCTCTTGAAAAGGCATATGTGTGGGAGATGGGATAACATGGGCAAGAAACATCAAACTGTCCAATTTGACTAGAGAGTAAGTGAAGAAGAATATTTCCAAAAGGATTTCGAAGATGACAGATATGTACAAGTCCAGTCAATCAATCAATAAGCATTAAGTGCTAATTAAGTGACTGTTCTATGTCAGGCACAAGGTTAAGTGCTGGGAATACAAAGACAAAAGTGAAAGTACTTGTCTGTCAAGAATTTACATTTTGGTGCAGTACAGCAAGTAGATCAATAAGGTTGAATTGCAGAGTGCATAGAAGGTAATAAGATATAAAAATACCAGAAAAGAAAGAAAGGCCCAAGTAGCAAAAAGACTTCAATACAAAATGAAGGAATTTGTAAATGATTCTAGAGGTATTAGAGAACTATTAGAATGTACTGGGGGCAGGGAGGTGGCACAGTGGATTGGAATCAGGAAGACTCCTTTTCATAAGTTCAAATCCAGCCTTAGAAATGTACTAGCTGTGTGACCCTGGGCAAGTCACTTAATTCTGCCTCATTTCCTCATCTGTAAAATGAGTTGAAGAAGGAAATGGCAAATCACTGCAGTATCTTTGCCAAGAAAACCCCAGATGGGCTCAAGAAGAGCTGGACATGACTGAACAACAACAAAGAGTGTATTGACAACAAAAAGAGTATTGATATGGCCAAAATCTGTGCTTTAAGGAAATGATTTTAGAATGGAGTGGGAAGAAGTTTAAGGCAGGAACACCAAGCAGGAGGCTTGAGGTGATGAGGGCCCTAACTAGGGTGTGATACTGTGAAAGTGAAGAATCTATGTGAGGAATGTTGATTACAAGATTTGGGGTTGATAGGATATTTGCAGTGAGTCGGAGGAAGGAGTTGAATTACATCAGTCTTGTCAACTCAGATGACTTAAAAGAATATCCATGAACTGAGATAAAGTACTTAGCACAGTGCCTGGCACATAGTGGGTACTTAATATAAATGCTAACAAGGATATTCCTGACCTTGGCACGTCAGAGAATTTCAGAAGAGGAGTAGGTTTGGAGGGAAAGAGAATGAACCCTGGCCAAGTCACTCAACCTCTTAGAGCTCTAGGCAACCCTCTACTTCTGTACATTGCAAAAAAGGAGCTAACGCATCACTTGAGGGAATTCCCTCACCTAGGAGTTCTTTATACCAACAAAATCACAGGACCAGTCCCTACTACCTATATTTGAGATGCCTACTTGATAGTCAGATTATGAAGGGCCTTAAAGACCAGGCTGAGGAAGTTTTTATTTTAACCTGGAGGTAATTTACCTTGTTTTACTTTTTCTTTCTTGCTTTCTTTTTTTTAAATCCCCAATGACTAGTACAGAAACATAGACTTTAATGTTATTATAAAGGAAATTCATGTTTCAGGTGAGGGGCTAGACTAGATGACTTCTGAGGTGCTTTCCAATTCTAGCATATTTTCAAAATGAAAGAGTAGACAAATGTATTGAATGCTAGACAGAGAGCAAAAAAAATAAGGATTGAGAAAAGGCTTGTACCAAGTTTGTGTCAATGCATTTGCATTGAGAAGTCATTGATGACATTGTAGAGATTCGTGTCAGTAGAGGTATGTAGGTGAAAGCCAGACTGTAGTTGATTAAGAAATGATTATTAAGAAACTGGATAAATAAATGCAAACTATGCTTTCTTGAAGTTGAGCAAAAGTAGAAAAATAGAGCCCAGTACAAAGGAATGATAAAGTTAAGGTCACATTTTTTCAAGATAGAAAAGCTTTACTTGGGGCAGCTAGGTGGCACAGTGAATAGGGCACCAGCCCTAGAGTCAGGAGGACCTGAGTTCAAATCCAGGCCTCAGACATTTAACATTTGCTAGCTATGTGACCTTGGGCAAGTCACTTAATGCCAATTGCTCTGCCTTCCCCTCTCCAAAAAGACCAGAAAATAAAAAGCTGTACTAGACAAATTGGCAGTGCTAGAGACAGAGTAGAAAGAATACTACCCTCAAGAAAATTATAAAGGGAGGTAAGACACATCCACAGATAAGTATAATATAAAGTTAATTGTGATCATAATAAAAGAAAGCTCTAGAAAATGTGCTTTATAGTACCTGAGAAGGGAAAAATAACTTTAAGTTGGGGAGATCAGGGATGACTTCATAGAGGGGGTTCTGTCTGAACTGGGCCTTGAAGAAAGAAAAGGATTTCAAACAGGCAGAGATAAGAAAGAACATTCCAGATATGGAGGACAGTCTACCAGAATTTACAGAGAAGGGAGAATTTAGTACAAAGTCAAGAAACAACTAGTAGTCTAATATGGCTAGAACATAAAGTGTGTGATGGGAAGTAGGGTGAAATGAGGCTGGAAATTTATGTTAGGGCCAAATTTTGGAGGACCTTAACACCAGGCTCAAGAATTTGTATATTACCCAGTAGGAAGTAGTAAAACATGGTTTTTGAGCAGATGAGTTCCATGATTAAGGAAAATTATTTTGGCAGATGCAAGAAGATTGGAGGGAGGAAAAATTAGAGTCAGGGAGACCAGTTAATAGAAAACTACAGTTGTCTAGGCAAAAGGTAATTAGGGTTGTGAACAAAGTATTTTGAAAACTATGACACACCACAAAAATGTGAGTAATTTACTTAGAGACAAAAGACAATAATTGATGAGCCAAGGTTCCAGAAAAAGCCAGAGTAGCATAGGAATGGAGTTGAGATTTATGATAGTAGTTCAAGAGCTTACCTTTTGCTAGGAAGACCACCTAATCTTCTGAAGCAGGAAGAAAGGATGGGTTTTAAAAAAGAAAGAAAAGAAAGATTTTGAGGTGAAAAGGGGTTTAGATAGAAGAGTTATTGGGCTTGTTTTTTTTTTAAAGTGGATGTAGGGGGATTCTGGGAAGATGATGGAGTAGCTCAGAAAATTCCAGGCTCTGGAATTGTGGATTTTCTCCACAAACAAAACAAAATAGTCCTTCAGGGTGAACACAGAGCTGCAAAAATAAACAAGAGTTGGGGGAAAGCAGTGGTCCTCCTAGGACCACTGGAGAAGACCCAAGGAAAGACCCAGGAAAGACTCAGGTTTGGCCTGAATGAAATGCAAACACCTACTGGCTATCTCAGCTGAAACAACAAACAACAAACCCTGGGGGCAGCTGGACTAGGAGGTAGCCTCAGCCTCAGCCACAGGAATTCTAACCTTACAGAGAGTGTGGGGGAGCAGACATCTGAGCAAGGGAAGACTGAAGGACCCTCTGCTTCTGAGGGTCACCAGGCCCAACTGTGCTGCTGAGACACAGTGCTGGGCTATGGCTGAAGGTGAGAAGAAACCAATAAATGCCTGATGAGTGTAAAAGCAGTGGGACAGGGATGCTGATGGCTATGAGCACTTACAGGAGAGCTGAGTTCTTGGTTTTGGTTCCAGGCCAGAGGGGAGAACTGAAGGTTACAGCCACTGGAGGGACGTCAGAGAGCTAGAACATTTCCAGCATAGTGTGCCTGGGGGCCCCAGCTGTAGTTTGGAGGGGGAATGGAGTGCTGAGTTTGGACCTTGACAAAGCTCAAAAAATAACAGAAAGAATTACCTAAGGCCAAAGGCATCCCCCATAGCCCAGGACTAGAGGTAATTATAATAACAAGCTGCTAAAAACTAAAAAATTAAAATGAGCAAGTAAAGGAGAAAGAACCCAGCCTTAGACAGCTACTATGGGAAAAGAGAAGACCAGGGATCATTTTTAGAGGAGGATACTGAATTTAAAAAAAGCCTTTCCTACCCCCAAAGAGTAATGTCAAATGGTCACTGAACTTAAAAAGGATTTTAAAAATCAAATAAGAGAGATTGAGGTAAAATTAGGAAAAAAATAATAACAATCCAAGAAAACCAAGAAAATTATGAAAAGAAAGTCAACCAACTGAAAAGGAGGTCCAGAAACTTAAGGAAGAAAACAACTTCTTGAAACCTAGAATTACACAAGAGGAAGCAGATGGCATCATAAGATACCAAGAAATAATAAAACAAAATAAAAAGAATGAAAAAATAGAAGAGAATGTTAAATGTCTCATAAGGAAAAACAAGTGATCTGGAAAGCAGATCAAGAAGAGAAAACATAAGAATAATTGGACTACCTGAAAGCTACAATAAAAAAAAAAAAGAATATTGATACAGTAATACAAGAAATGAAGAAAATTGCCCTAAAGTTTTAGAATAAGAAGGAAAAGTAGAAATAGGGAAAAAAATCTACCTATTACCACGTGAAAGAGATCCCAGAATGAGAACCTACAGGAATATCATAGCCAAATTCCAAAACCCTCAGTTTAAGGAGAAAGTATAATGAGCAAAAAAAAACAAAAATTCAAATACTGTGGAGCCACAATTAGAATTATACAAGACCTAGCAGCTTCTACACTAAAAGACTGGTCTTGGAACACTATATATCAAAGAGCAAAAGAACTCAGGTTGCAGCCAAAAATAACTTACTCAGCAAAGTTAAGCATAATCCTGAATGAAAAAAAATGACATTTAATGAATTGACAGGATGTCAGGATTTTGTTGCAAAAAGACCAGAATTTAATAGAAAATCTGACATGGAAGATCAAGAAGAAATATTAGATAAACATCAAAGACCAATTACAAGGGATTCAGTAAGGACAAACTTACAAACTCTTTACTTTTTATATGTGGAAATGTAAACTGTATGCTAGATTGTCATTAATAATTGGGTAGTTCAAAAGAAAGACGGGGGAAGAGCTGAGTATGATATGGTGATTCTAAAAAGGGAAATTATGCAGGAAAAGGTAATAAGAGCATGAGGTATGAGAAGAACTTAAACAGAGGAATCAGGTAGAAGCGGAGGGCTGATAATGCTGGAACCCTGTTCTAATCAAACCTAGATTAAAGAGGGAACAACATATGCACTTAGAAGGGTATAACAGTCTCTGAATTTATAAAGAAATAAGAGGGTGAGGGAACAGGATGGGGGTGGGGTAGAGAAGAATGTGTAGATTAAGATTTAGGAGGGTAGGGGAAGAGGAAAAAGGAGAGACCCTTAGAGTAGTGGATAGAACAAAGAAAAGGAGGATGAGGGGAAAGGATAAGGGAGAGGTTCTTTAAAAGGGTGTGGAATAGGGAGGTAGTAGTTAGAGGTAAACTAGAGAAGGGATAGGGTAAAAAGAGGCTAAGAAGGACTGGAGTGAGGAAAAATAGGATGGAGGGAAATACACAAATAGTAATTATAATTTGAATGTGAATCACATAATAGGATAAAACAGAAATGGATAAAAAATGGATTAAAAATCAGAGTCAGACAATATACAGCTTATAAGAAATACATTTAAAAATGAGAGATACCCACAGAATTAAAATAAGGAGTATAAGTAGAATGTATTATGCCTCAGTCAATGCAAAAAAAGCAGGGGTAGCAATTATGGTATCAGACAAAGTCAAAGCTAAAATAGATTTAATTAAGAGATAAACAAGGAAATGACATTATGATAAAAGACACCATAGCTAATGAAGCAATATCAATATTAAACTTTTAGGCACTATATATCATAGCATCTAAATAAAAAAAAAAAGGTAAATGAATTACAGGTGGAAATAGTAGTACAATAATAGTAGGGGATTTTAATCTTAAATAAAACTAGGAGTTGGTATTATGGAAAAATCAATAAAATCAATAAACCATTGGCTAATATGATTTTTTTAGAGCAATTGGGGTTAAGTAACTTGCTCAAGGTTACATGGCCAGTTATTTCTTTGTGGGTGCTAAGTATTTGAGGCTGGAACCGATCCCGGGTCCTCCCAACTCCAGGGCTGGTGATCTTATTCACTGTGCCACCTAGCTTCCCCTGTTAATATTATTTTTTAAAAGAGAAGAAAACCAAATTATTAGTATCAAAAGTGGAAAGGATGAATATAGCACCAAAGAAGATGAAATTAAAGCAGTTATAAGGAGTTATTTTGCCCAATAATGTGCCAATAAATTTAACAACTTAAGTGAAATGGAAGAATATTTGCAAAGATACAAGCTGCCTAGATTAGCAGAAGAAGAAATAGAATATCTAAATAGACCTAGTTTAGAAAAAGAAAATGAACAGGACATAAATGAGCTTCCTAAGAAAAAAGCACTAGAACCATATGGATTTACAAATGAAGTTTATCAAACAATTTGAAGACCAACTAATTCCAATACTAAATAAATTATTTGGAATAAAAGGCAAACTCCTTTTATGAAACAAAGATGATATTAATACCTAAATCAGGAAAAATAAAAACAGAGAAAGAAAATTATAGATCAATTTCATTAATGAATATGTATACAAAAATCCTAAATAAAATGCTAGCTAAAAGATTACAACAATATATTACACAGCTTATACATTATGACCAAGTGGGATACATATCAGGAAGGCAGGGATGGTTTAACATGACTAATTTAACATAACTAGTAACATAATTGATTATGTCAATAATAAAAGTAACAAAAATCATATGATAGTATCAAGAGATACAAAAAAAACACTTGATAAAGTACAACACTCTTATTAAAACTCTCGAAAGTATAGGCATAAATGGATTTTTCCTTAAATTGATAAGAAGCATTTACCTAAAACCATTAACAAACATTATTTGTAATAAGCCTCCCCAAAAAGATCAGCTGTGAAACAAGGATGCCCACTATCACCAATATTATTCAATATTGTATTGGAAATCCTAGCAATAGCAATAAAAGAAGAAAAAGAAATAGAAGGAATCAGAATAGGGAATGAGGTAATAAAATTATCTCTTTTTTCCGGTGATCCGATATACTTAGAAAATCCTAAAGACTCAACTAAAAAGCTAATTGAAATAACTAATAATTTCAGCAAAGTAGTAGGATATTAAGTAAACCCACATAAATCATCAGCATTCCTATATATTACCAACAGGATACTGCAGGAAGAGATTGCTAGAGATATCACATTTAAACTAAGTCTAGACAGTATAAAATACCTGGGAATACATCTATTAAAACAAACCTAGGATCTATATGAACAAGACCATAAAAATCTTTCTATACAAATAAAATCAGATGTAAATAAATGGAGAAATGTTAATTGTGCATGGGTAGGCAGGGCCAACATAATAAAAATGACAATTTTACTAAATTAATATATTCAATACCATCCCAACTAAATTACCAAAAACTTATTTTATGGAACTAGAAAAAAATAACAAAATTTATTTGGAAGAACAAAAGATCAAGAATATCAAAGACTATAATGGAAAAAAAAACTGTAAAGAAAGGAGGGTCAGCAGTACCAGATCTTAAACTATATTATAAGGCAGTAATTATCAAAACTATCTGATACTGGCTAAGAAATAGAAAGGTAGACCAGTGGAACAGAGTAGATATATGATCTACAGTAGCAAATGAATATAGTTACCCAGTGTTTTATAAGTATAAAGACTTAAGTTTTGGGGGATAAGGATTCATTATTTGGTAAAAATTGTTGGGAAAGCTAGGAAGCAGTTTGGCAGAAATTGGGCATAGACCAATAACTTATGCCCTTTACCAAGATAAGGTCAAAATGGGTACATGACCTAAATATGAAGGGAGGGAGATATTACAAGAAAATTTGAAGCACATGGAATATATTACCTATTAGACTTATGGATAGGTGACCAACTTCTGAACAAACAAGAGATAAAGAGTATTGAGAGATGTGAAATGGATAATTTTGATTGCATTAAACAGTCTTTGTGCAAATAAAAATGTAGCCAGGATCAGAAGGAAAGCAGAAAATTGGCAGGGGTGGGGGGAGTTTTCTATTGATAGTTCCTCAGATAAAGGTCTCATATCTCAAATACATAAAGAAAATTTTGTCAAAATCTATAAGAATGCAAGTCATTCCCCAAATGATAAATAGTCAAAGGATATGAACAGGCATTTTTCTAAAGAAGAAATCAAGATAATTTACAGCCATATGAACATATTTTCTAAATCATTATTGACAAAAGAAATGCAAATTAAAACAACCTTAAGATATCATAATTGGCTAAAACAAGTGAAGGAGAAAGTGACGAATATTGGAGAGGATGTAGAAAAATTAGTATCGTAATTCATTGTTGGTGGATCTGTGAGCTGATCAAAACATTTTGGAGAGAGATTTGGAATTATGCCCAAAGAGTTATTAAACTGCCTATATATCCATTGACCCAGTCATACTATTATGTCTGTTCCCCAAGAGGATTAGGAAAAATGGAAAAGAACCTACATGTTCTAAAATATTTATAGCAGCTCTCTTTGTAATGGCAAAGAATTAAAAATTGTGGGGATGCCCCAATTAGGGAATGGCTAAACAAATTGTGGTATATATTCATGATGGAACATTACTCTGCTAAAAGAAATGATGAAAGGGTGGCTAGGTGGCGCAGTGAGTAAGAGCACCAGCCCCGGAGTCGGGACAACCCAGGATCAGATCCAGTCTCAGGAAATGAGCACCCACACATAAATAACAACTGGCCATGTAACCTTGAGCAAGTTGCTTAACCCCAATTACTTTAAAAAATAATAACAAATTAAAAAATAAAAGAAATGATGAGCCTAATGATTTTAGAAAAACATGGAGAGACCTCCACAAAATAATGAAGAGTGAAATGAGCAGAACCAAGAGAACATAATATGCAATAACAGCAGAGTTGTTTTAAGAACAACCATGTCATTTCTGACTATTATAAATACCCAAATTAACCTCAAAGATCCAATGAAAAAAGATGCTATATGAATCCAGAAAGGAATATTGCTGTGGTGTAGGAAATGATGAGCTGGTCGATTTAGAAAAGCGTTTAAAGACTTGGACTTATGAAGGAAGATGCTATCCAACTTCAGAGAAACTGAGGATAGAAGGAAATAAGCATAGTACAGCCTTACATATATGTGTATGAGTGTGTTTATATATATATATATATATACATATATATATATGTATGTATGTATGTATGTATATATGTAAAAAAAAAAATATATATATATATACATACAAGCTTAACTTTAGCATGGGGATGGGGAAGGAGGGGGAAAAGTAAAGTAAAAAGTGCACAGCAGAGAACAAAAGGAAACCCACAAAGAAGCAAAGAAAAGCTGGACAGCTTTAAAAACAATGTGTAGTATTTATTACATAGGTTTCTTTGAAATGGAAATTTATTGTTTTATATTGAATCTTATGGTCTGCTGTGTAAATGAAATTTTTTTCTTTTCTTATTTTGTATTTAAGTATAAAATAAAAAGAAAAGAGAATGTATAAGGCAATTCAAACTAGAAGTCCACAATTTTCACAGTAAAGTTGAACTAAAGATCAACTACCCAAGTGATGGAAGGGTGGGCATTATTGGGTTCTTATGGAATGTGATAATGCAATGGAAATGCATATTTAAAGATCTTCCTAGGCCTTTTGATTGGCTTAAGAGACTTTGATAGGCTTAAGAGACTCTGAGAACCTTCCTTGATTTGAAAATGTACTCTGCCCCCTAATAGGCTGAATGTGGTCACATGGAGCCTGTGGTAGGAGGCTTGGTTTTCAGGAATGCCCACACCTTGATGTTGTGTGATTGGGCAGTGGGTCAAGAGGGTGGTTACATTCTCTGAGCCAGGAGAAGACTATATAAACCCTGATGGGAGGCTTTGCTTTGGGGCTCACTTTGAGAAGTGTTGTGTGATTTGACCAGATGAGACTCTGGGCAGCTGTTGAGAGCCCCCCGGCTTTGAAAACCCAGATTTTGATGCTTCCCTCTCTGGTAACTGTGATTTGGCATTGATGTAATGGTTGGGCAGTTTGGAAGCCTGTCTGCTTGATCTGTTTGTTTCTCTGTCTTGTAAGTTCTGTCTGTATACTTTGAAGTTCAGGGTGCTGACTGTTAGGGTCCGCCTTACAGGGCTGATGTCAAACTCACCTCTCCAGCCCATCTACAGCACTCCAATTGCCTTTCATGATTCCTGTCGCCCCTACAACATGAGTTGCCTCCACAAACCCCTCTCCAGCTGCCTCTACTGCTCTGGTCATTCTGGTCGCCCCTACAACCCGGGGTGCCTCTACAACCCCTCCGGGGAGCCTGCTCCTTCTGAATTGACAAACGAGTCCTGACACCAAGATGTGATATATCTTGCCATTTAACCTCTTTCTCATTTACAATCCCCTCTTCTCTCCTTCCTCCTGCTTTTACCTTGCCTCTCTCCTTTTATCTTCTTTCCCCTCCCCCAACTCTGTTCCCCCACATGCCTCAGCAGTAACAAGCTTCTCATGGCAGGGGAGCACTCCCCTGTTAGCAGCGCATACTCAATACCCCCAAAATCACGGGGCAGAATACATGCTTTCCTTTAGAAAAGCAGAGCTAAGAACCTATGTTGGCAGCCACCCTGGGGATGTTGGGGTGTTTGCTGCTACAGATAAGTAGCAGTTTGAAAAGTCATTGAAGGAGGAATACAAGAATTATTGAGCAACAATAGGGGCCCAGTTGAACTTAGAGAGTAAGAATTTATACTTAAGTCCGGGAATCAATATGGCGGAGTAGAAACAGGACTTCCTCAGGGCTCTGGCTCCCACCTCTTCCAATTCATGTAAAAGGTGACTCTGAACAAACTTTGGAACGACAGAACCCACAAAATGACACAGAGAAGCTAACCTCCTGCTGAGGTCAGCCTGGCACGCCGGCAGCAAGCTGCCAGTGCAGCACTCTGGGAGCCAACCCCAGCCCTGCTTGAGCCAGAGTTCTTAGCCCCAGGTTTGCCTGACCAGCAGCTGTGGCAGTTTCCAGAATTACCAACCCATAGATGCCAAAGACAAAGTGAGAGGTCAGTGCAGTGTGGATTTTGGGACCTAGGAATTCGGAGTTCGCTCAAATCTTTGCCCCTGAGGCGAGAAGCAACTGAGGCAGCCTGGCTGTGCAGCCCCCACAGCATGGCAGCTTCAGCTCCTGGTCTGCAGATTAAAACAACCTTAAGATAAAACAAACCTGTAAATTGTAGGGGGACCAAATGACCAGTCTGAGGGGTAATCACTCTTGCTTTAACCTGCTTGGATCTGGATTGCTGTCTATGGTGGAGGTCTTAGGGTGTGCAACAAGTTTGCCAGAGCATGTGGAGGTTTCAGAGAAGGCACCTAACCTTCGGTATATGAGAAAACCCCAGCATTTGAGATGAAGCTCTGGTGGCAGAGTCCTACTGTGGCAAAAAGCCCAAAAGTCAAGTGAGTGGCAAGATGAGCAGGCAAAAGAAGCAAACCAAGCAGAGCAATCCAACTTTACACTCCTATTTTGGGGACAAAAAGGACCAAAGCATGGAACAGGAGGTAGACAGTGAAGTCAGAACTCCTGCACCAAAAGCTTCCAAGAAAAATATGAACTGGTTACAGACCATAGAGGACTTTAAGAAGGATTTTGAAAACCAAATAAGAGAAGTGGAGGAAAAATTGGGAAGAGAAATGAGAATGATGCAAGAAAATTATGAAAAGAGAGTCAACAACCTGATTGAAGAAAATAACACCTTAAAAAATAGACTAACTCAAATGGCAAAAGAGGTTCAAAAAGGCAATGAGGAGAAGAATGCCTTAAAAAGCCAAATTTGCCAGATGGAAAAAGAATCTCAAACATTCACTGAAGAGAATCATTCTTTCAGAATTAGATTGGAGCAAATGGAAGCTAGTGACTTTATGAGAAATCAAGACACTATTAAACAGATCCAAACAAAAGAAAAAATAGAAGGCAATGTGAAGTATCTCACTGGAAAAACCACTGACCTGGAAAATAGATCCAGGAGAGATAATTTTAAAATTATTAGACTACCTGAAAGCCATGATCAAAAAAGAACCTAGAAATCATCCTTCAAGAAATTCTCAAGGAAAATTGCCCTGATGTTTTAGAACCAGAGGGCAAAATAGAGGTTGAAAGAATCCACTGATCACCTCCTGGAAAAGATCCCAAAAAGAAAGCTCCTAGGAATATTATAGCCAGGTTCCAGAATTCCCAGATCAAGGAGAAAATATCACAAGCAGCCAGGAAGAAACAATTTGAATACTGTGGAAATGCAATCAGGGTAGCACAGGACCTGGCAGCTTCTACACTGAGGGATCAAAGGGCTTGGAATATGATATTCCAGAGGGCAAAGGAGCTGGGATTAAAACCAAGAATCACCTACCCAGCAAAACTGAGTATCATGTTTCAGGGGAAAATGTGGTCATTCAGTGGAATAGAGGACTTTCAAGCATTCTTGATGAAAAAAACCAGAGTTGAATAGAAAATTTGACATTCAGATACAAGAAGCAAGAGAAGCATGAGAAGGTAAACAGGGAAAAGAAATCATAAGGAACTTATCAAAGTTGAACTATTTACATTCCTACATGGAAAAATGATAATTGTAACTTATGAAACTTTTCTCAGTATGAGAATAATTGAAGAGAATAGAAATGTGTGTTTGTGTGTGTGTGTGTGTGTGTTTGTGTGTGTGTGTGTGTGTGTGTGTGTGTATACACACACAAACATATATAAGTCTATACAGGAGGGTATCTGGAGTGTGTGTATATATGTATATAGGTATACATATATAGAGGGCACAGGACCAATTTAATGGGAAGGGATGATACTTAAAAGGTGAAATTAAGAGGTGAGAAAGGAATATAACTAGAGGAGATGGGGAGAAACAGAATCGGCAAACTATCTCATATAGAAGAGGTAAGGGAAAATGGTTACAAAGGAGGGGAAGAACAGGAAGGCAAAAGGGAATGGGTCAACCTTATTCTCATTGAATTTGGCTTAGGGAGGGAATGACATACACACTAAATAGGGTATCTCACCCTACAGGAGAGTAGCAGGGAAGGGGAAGTGTTAGGGTTCCTAGGTTCTCTAACCTACAAGAACATGTTTACCTTTTCCCAGTCCTCGGACGTCTCCGAATTCTAGACTTTCTAGAAGAACTACCCACGCAGAACACCCTTCTGTTTAAGGAGAACTCTCTTTATTTTTCTCTGATCAGAGAAACTGATCAGAGAAACAAGCGAACTCTGCCAGATCTCTCCCAGTACTTCCCCCTGCCCCGTCAGGCAGTCTCCTTTTATCCAGCCTCCAGTTCCGGGTCTTTAACACTGCCTTCCCTGCCACTGTGAGCCAATCGCGTACTGCCCCGAGAGTGAGGGGTGGTAACCCGCTGCTCACATGGACACGTCAGCTCATCGGGCTAAGAGGTTTCCGGTGTAGCAGACCAGGAAGTCTCCTAACCAGGAAGTCTCTCTACTGCCACGTCGACTCTTATGATTGTTTTGCTGACTGTCCTTTTGGCCTTCCGGGTTCCTCCTGTAGCCTGTTATTGATAGGCCAGGGACCCTCCTGCCACTCCCAGGCTGTCACGCTGCACCCCAGTTGGCTAAGGACTCTTCAGGGAAGAGAGGGGAGATGATGGAAGGGAGGGCAGGTTGGGAGGGAGGAAAATTGGACGCACCCACTTTTGAAAAGGGACAGGATCATAGTAGAGAATAGAACAAGTGGAGGGTGGGATGGGATGGAGGGAAATATAATCAGTCTTTCACAATATATCCACTATGAAAATGTTTTGCATAGTTATACATGTACAACCTATATTGAATTGCTTGTCTTCCCAGTACGAGTGGGTGACAAGGAAGGAAAGGAATGAATCTGGAATTCAAAGCTTTAAAATAAAATGTTTTAAATATATATATACACACATATACTATTATCAATATTATTTTACATGTAACTGGGAAATAAGATATACAGGCACTGGGGCATAGAGATCCACCGTGCCCTACTGGAAGTCGGAGGGGGTATGGGAGAAGATATGGGAGAGAGCAGATTGGAGGAGGGGATATCCAGTGGGATCACTATTTTGGGGTGGTGGGTAGGGGAAAATGGGGAGAAAATCTGTAACTCAAAATCTTGCGGAAATGAATGATGTAAACTAGAAGTTAATAAAGCATTTGATTAAAAAAATAAATTTTAAAAAAGCATAAAAAAATGTGTACTTAACCAGTCAGCAACCTTTCTCCAGGAATGGAATCTAGTGACTCCTCTCTCCAAAGAGATCATAAGTTCCTCAAGGGCTGATGCTATTCATTTTAGCTTCTGTATTTCCTAACTGTATTTTACACACCCTAAGATGCTCACAAAATTTTTATGGTTTGTCCTTCATTCTGGAAGAGGACTATGACATCGGGAAGATGATGCTATAACTTGAAAGTCAATTGTATTTAAGTGAGAGGAGGCTGTGCAAAGTCAGTAGCCTCACTTTCTCCTCAGGATCCATCTGTGTCCAGTGACCAGAGATAGATCAGAACGAGTGGAGATGGCCCAGGATGCAATGGGAGACCTTGGCCTTTTTAAACTAAGGTCTTTGAGAGTTTTCACTTTGACTGAAGCAGCACCCATTCATTTGTGATTAGGACATCACAAAATATTTGTTGATGGATTACTAATAATTGTATTTCATTTTACATTGGAGAAAAACTGTTAAAGAATGAATGAGTGAAGAATTCAAAGTCATGACAACATGGTAGGTTGGCTAAGTTCCAGATTGGTTAAATGACGAATGAGGCTGTTAAACTGGTCTCCTTGGATCACTTCAAAGCAAACCTCTTTGTCCAAATGAAGATGAACTCTTTCCAACCCCTATAAAACTGGAGGGAAAACTGGAGGAGCTGGTCTATCCAATCCTGAGGCATTCTCTTGTATCTACTGTAGTTCCTAACAAAGGGAAAAAAGAAAAACCTGCCCTATAAAAACCAGAGGTGTTAGCAAGGAAGATAATGATGTCTTAGCCACTTATTGGTCTCTCCTACATTCCCCTCTCCCCTTGCTATTATAAACCAATGGTAGAATTTCTAAATACATTGAGAATACATTTCAATGTTTCTTCTCTCTTATTTTACCTGTCATATCTAGCCTACTCTGTTCTTCCATATCTCTACGGAGAGGAATTCTCACTTACCATCTTTAGGAACCTGTTTGAAATAAATGAGGTTTTTAAAAGTCATGTGTAGTGATTAGAAGAGATGTTATTGGGGCACAGTGAATAGAGCACCAGCCCTGGAGTCAGGAAGAGATGTTATTTCATTAAGACATGATGGGCAATAATCCAATGTAGATCTTTAGAAATACATTAATTGGATTAATGGTCTCATCTACTAGAAGCACAGTCCTGCAGCCAGATTGAGGGTGCTTTTAAAAGAGTCATTGTAAGTAGTGTATTTTGTAAGTAGTAGATTTTAAAAATTAGACAAACTTCCTTAAGAAGCCCATTTAATATGAATAATTTTTCCCAAATACCAAATAAAACTTTAAAATATCTAAATCATTTAAATTTAATATCTTAATATAATATAAATTATTTAAAATATCTCTGGTCATAACTTACTCCAGAAAGTAATGTAGTCTGAATAGAAACTTTTGGAAGTCATATTAATCAGAAGATCATCACTCATTTCATATTTGCTTATAGCTTAGTTTTTGGTAAACCTTTGTTATTTTGATCTATTTTTCATTGACTATCAGAAAATAACCTTTTTTTTCCTTCAAAAAATAGCCTGGTTCTAATTTTCCTTGTAATTCTATTTTGTTTTATTCTACTTCCTTTACTTTTACTCTTTTCTTAACTTTCTGCTGTCTGGCATCTGACTGAGACTGTTGTCTCCAAAGTTACCAGTGATTTCTTAGTTGCTAGATCTAATGGTTGTCTTCATTGATTTGCAGTTTTTGACACGGTCAGTGATGGTCTTCTTGAAGTCTCTTCTCACTAGATTTTCATGACATTGCCCTCTCCTGGTTCTCTACCAACCTATCTGATCAATCCTATTCAGCCTCCTCTGCTGCATTTTTAGCCTGCTAACCCTGGGTGGCCCCCAAGCCTCTGTCCTGGAGCCTCATCTCTTCTTCCCCTATACTATTTCACTTGGTGAACTCATCAGTTCCCATGGATTCAATTATCATTTCTATGCTAATCATTCTCAAATCTGTTGGTCCAACCCTAACCTCTCTCTCAACCTCCAGTCTTGCATTTCCAATTATATATTAGACATCATAAACTAGATGTCCAGTAGAAATCTTAAATTCAACATGTCCAAAACTGAACTCGTCTTTCCCCTCAAGGCCTCTTCTCTAACTTCCCTCTTACTGTCAGGTGTTATCATCTTCCCAATCACCCTAACTCCCAAATTCTCAGGAGGAAGCAAAGGGATGAAATGGCAAGTGGAATACAAAAAAGTAGGGAAGGTTGGGCCTCGAAAGAAGTGGGACCAATAGGCTGGTGACACCCAATATGAGAATCACAAAAGGCTACTACAGGAGGAAGAATAAGGAAGGATGTCCCCAGATTTTGACTCCTAGCAGCAAAGCCCCAGTCATTCCACCTAATACTGCTCAGCTGACAAATAAGGTGACAATAACCATGAATATTTATTAAGCACGAGGTGCTATGCCGCTAGACACATGACATCAATCTATGGACAAAACTGAGGAGGAGTCCTAAAGCAATGAGTCTATAAGACATGTTGCTATGAGACCAAAATCTACAACTGCTATTTTTGGTTTAGACCTGTGATTTCATCAGTGTTGGGAGCTCCCACTGTGGAATCTCCTTCTGTTGATGTGAATCTGCATCTCATCTATCAAACAGTCTCAGAGAGTTTTTACTTAGAAAGTACTGAAAGTTTAAGCCACCTTACCATAGCTGTGCAGCCAGTATATGTCAGAGGCAGAACTTTGAACCTGGGCCTTCCTGACTCCAAGTTCAGCTCTCTGTCTACTATGCTATGCTATTCTTGGTAATTTCTACCAAAAAACAAATTGACCTATATAAACACTTTATACCCATTATTTCAAAACATCCCTTTAAGGTAATATGTAATATCCCCACTGCCCTAGGGGAGATGATATGACATAGTAGAAAGAGCATTGAATTCAGAGAATCTGTATTCAAATTCTGACTCTCTCACCTTCTGTGCAACCTTGGGCAAGTCACCTAGAGTCTCTGAACAGTCAGTTTCCTTATCTGGAAAATGGGAATAATGATAAGTGTGCTATACCTCTCACAGGGTTTTAGGAGGAATTAAATGAGATAATGAATCTAAAGTACTCTATAAACGTGACCAGTTACTAGTAAGGTCACACAGTTAATAAGTGACCCAGCTAGACTGACTATGCTGTCTTTTTCCCTGTTAGCCCCACTGGCTCCAGCAGGACAGAATCGACATATAACATGAGCTCTGTCAGTATTAACGGAATGTTCATCAGATGTCTCTCCACTGAGGCAGGTGTAGAGGGTCAAGGCCCGAGAGAAGAGCTCACCAGTGCCATCTGGTACCATCCTGTTTTAACTAATTATTCGTTCTAACTAGGCACAAAGCTTTGGAAAGATTGCAAATGCTGTTAATACCCTTTAAGTTCCATTGCCCAGGGGCAAAACCTCGGTTGCCCTGCCCTAGTTATAACTCTGTCAGTAAAAAACAATTAAAACAAAAACAAATGAACAAAAAAAGGAACATTAAATTGCTTGTTATGTGCCTGGCGTTGGGCTAAGATCTGGGGTTACAAAGAGAGGTGAAAGCAATACTCACAGACTTGAAGCTGACATTCTAATGGGACAGGCCACATGTAAAGAATTACATGAATACAGGATATATACAGAGTAGACAGAAGGTAGTCTGATAGCCTTTCCCTCTCAGTTAATGGGCCTTCCTGGAGGAGGTGGAATTGAACTGAGTCTTGAAGGAAGCCAGGGAAACCAAGTGGCAGAGAGAAGGAAGAGAGGAATCCAGACAAGGGAGACAGCTAGTGCCAAGGCAACAAGAAAGGAAATGGGAAATGGAGGGTAATGTAGGCTACGTTTCAAGTAGGACACTCTGTGTAGACCATAAAGTGCTCAGAGGGAGTAAAGTCCAAGAAACCTGGAGAAGTAGTAAGAGCCCAAGTCATAAAAAGCTTTCAATGGCAGAAGTTTGTATCTGATCCTAGAGGCAATAGCAAGCCACGGGATCTCTTCAAGCAAGGTCTGACATGACCAGACCTACGTTTTAGAAAAAAGCTCACTTTGGTAGCTGGATAGAGGGCAGGGTGGAATGAGAAGAAACCTGAAGCAGAGAGAGCAATCAGAAAGCTATTGAAGTAGTCCCGGTGAAAAGTAACAAGGACAAGTTGGTGGCACAGTGTGTGTCCAGCTACTAGGCTGGAGTCAGAAGGCCTGAGTTCAAATCCAGCCTTAGTGGGGTGGGGATGAATTCAAAGGTAGATGAAGAGAGTTAGGAATCACCAGATCACACAGGGACAGCAATCGGTTCTTTGAGGAAATCATTTAGACCAAGGATTCTCAACCCGTTTTGTGCCATGGACCCTTTTGGCAGGCAAAAAACCCAGCTAAACCACTGAGCAGATATTGTTTTATATCCTACTCCCCCTTCTTTTTCTATCTTACTGATACAGAAGTGCCAGACCCAGGTCAAACCCATGGGTCTCCCGCTTCCAAGTCCAGCATTCTCAACAGTATACAATTCTGCTGTGAAGCACTGTGGATGGTATACAAAGATCAAAAATTACCTAGTCCCTGCCCAGAATTAGTTTACAAGGGGATAAGGACACAATTATGATCATGTATGATTTAGTGCATAGGAGTAGTCAGATTAAAAGGGTCAAAGACTGAGGGATCACTTTATTTGAGGATATCAGGGAATTCATCTCATGTAAGAGTTGGCACCTGACCTGAAGAGGTGAAGGATGCCTGGGGAAAGGAAGAGTAATGATACCAAAGAAAGGCAAGCCCATTCCAGGCATGGCACTGATCTACATGAATGGTCCAGTTTAACAGGAACAGAGAGAAAACTGTGAAATAAGTTTGGAAAGGTAGGTTGGAATCAGATAACAGAAGACTTTGAGTACCAAACTAAGATGCTTATTTTTTTGTTAGCCAGTGGGATCTACTAGAGGATTTTGGGTAGGAGAGAGATGTGACTTATGGATTAACAAGATGATCTTATAAAGAACTCTAAGAATAGATTGTAGAGCAAAGACATTGAGGGACAGAAACCAGGTAAGATTATTATTAAAATGGGCAAATAGGGAGGTAACAGGAGTTTTAACTAGGGTGGTACTAGAAATGGAAGAGATGGATGGATACAAGAAATCTTAGGCAATAATAATAGATAAGATTTATCTATCACTTTAAACTTTTCAAAGTACTCTACATTTATCCTCTCACTGACCCTCATAGCAACCCTGTGATCTATACCGTAGAGTTAAACCCATACCTCTACATCTATGATTCTGGAGGATAGTCTTTTACAGAAGTGGATACTGAGAGTCACAGAGGTTCAGTAACTTATTTGTGGTCATATGGCCTCAGAGGCACGATTTGAACTCATTCCTGGTTCCAGATATAGTGCTTTTTCCACAACACTAGCAGGCCTCACAAAGTCTATAGCCAGAATTAACAAAGGTTTGACACCTGAATGAATGGAGGAGTGGGGCAATGAAGAAGAGGAAAGCTAGGGCTGATTCCAAGGTGACTAGAAGAATGGTGGTACCTTCAGCAGACACAAGGAAGCTTGGAGAAGGGTCAGATTTAAGAGGGCTCGGTAGTATGTTCTAGGAAGTTCTGATATTATGTAAATGTAATTTTGAATGTACATGAGTTGTTCCATCAAAGGACTAGACATTTTATAAACCAAGATAAAAATTAATTGGCAAAAGGACCTTTTATATTGTCTTTACACATAGAAGTCTTGGCAGTTGCTTAGGTTGATGAATAGAGACAGCCAAACCAGATAATTCAATCCCCAAAGACAAAATTATAGTGAGATAATTTCTCAGCCAAATTTCACAGAGAGAAAATGCAAGTGAGCAACTGACCTCATTATGTATCAGTTAAACTGCTTTCATCTACTTTAGGATTTTTCTTCTTGCTCTTACCTTTTTTCCTTTCTATGAGCAATTATAAGATTAAATCCCACATTTCATACTTATTAAAAACCAAAACCAAACAGACTATCTACTCACAGTCTGGGCTAGGTTGCCACAAAAGAAATCAATTAGAGAGTTGGCAATTATTTGATCAAACGGAAATCCAGGTAATTCAGAGTGGATTATTTTCTTCAGCCTGAACCATCTAAATAATTGTTCCAATTCTCTGCCAAAGCACTAAAATTCAAGTCAATGAGGCTCTAAAAATCCAAAAATTTCTCTGGTATAACATTAGCATTTTTGTTTAAATATATTGGATGAAGGCAATATAATCCTTAGCTTTCCATGTTACATCATTAGTGATACATCCAACTAAAGGTTGCTAGCCTTTCTTTTTTATGTTTATAAGCCCTTCTGGCAATTTGATAAAGCCTATGGACCGATTCTTAGAATAATTTTTTTAAAATTGTAATTGAAAAATTTCTCCCCATCAAGTTCACAGACCTCTCCCCCAAGAAAACCCTTGCCTTAGATTGAAGCATTCAGAATATAGCTTGATTCTCTTAAGTACATGCAGTAGGGGTTAAACAGGTAGCTCCCCCCACCAATCTTTGGGATACTGGGCCACTTACACTGGGTTATTTTGGCTCTGGCACAGTGCCAAAGACCTTGGCACTTTCAGAAAATCCTCTCATTGGCCAGTGAGGCTGCCCACTCATTCAGTCTTTAAAGGGAAGAATGACTTATACTTTTGCTCTTTCCAAAATATGTGGCATGGAACTCTCTTCTCTGATACTTTTACCCCCATTGCATTCACATAACAAAGACATTAAGTTTAGATTGAAAAGCAGAATCTATGTCTTAGAACCATATATTGATTTTGGCTTGAGACCAAAGTTCCATTAATTGGTTAGTTATAGCAAATAAATCTTTCTAGGTTCCCAGGTGACCTAAATATAACTGACTAGAGCCCAATATAACTTTTGATATTCTTGCAGCAGGTGAACTGTACGTACAGACAGAAAGAAAAGACTCTAGAAAAAAATTGAAGAATGCCAGTAGAAAGAACGTTAGTTTTAGAGGTCCTGTGTTCAGATCCTGCCTCTGATGCTTTCTTTCTGTGTGACCTTGGGCCTCATTTTCCTGCTCTGTAAAATGAAGGGGGTTGAAGTATTGGAAAGGACCTTTAATGGCCTCTACTCCTCCAAATCCCATCTCTTCCTGTTGGTATCCTTCCCTTCCTTCAAAGCAGAGGTCAGTTGTCACCTCCTCCATGAGACCTTTCCTGATTCCCCTAACTAAAGAGGTCCCTCTTTTCATGACCTTCTCTGTTTTACCTCTTAGCACTCAATCATATCCTAATCTGTATATCATTACTTATGTCCTCTTCATTCCCTAGATCAGGGTTCCTCAACTGAACTTTTTTCAAAAAATATTTTGATAACTTTATTTCAATATAATTGGTTTCCTTTGCAATCTTATGGATTTTATTCTCTGCATTTAAAATCATTATTCTGAAAAGGGAGCCATTAGGATTCCCTAGACTACCAAGGGGTCCATAATACAAAAAAGTTAAGAACTACTCTAGATTGAAAATTATCTGGTCTTTGCAAATAATTCTTGCTGTTGACTCTTTAACAATTTCTTAATTATTATATAAAACATGGAATCTGAAATATTGAAGGGATCTTATAGATTATCTAATCTAAATGTCACTGGCCTGAGGGTATGCAGACCCTTAGAGCATGCAAGAAGCTTTTCAAAAAAGTATGGTAAATAATAATATCATCTTATTAAAATATTTCAGAAGGAAGTGTTAGTGAAAAAAATCTGTGGATTGCATAAGTTTGTAAACACTTGGGTTTTCTTTATGAACAGTTAATCTCTTTATTTTATTTAATTTGTGAGCATATACATGGTAAATTCTAGAAATATTTCCCTTTATTATGAATAGGGGGCATGGGAAGTTTTTATTGGAAGCCAAA